>JAVQJF010064991.1:0-17148 GCA_036023855.1 Gadopsis marmoratus | reverse complement strand
GCTTGCTCATGGTGGAATTGTTGGGTCTGTAGATATAGAGTTGGCTTGAACTTGCTCTATATTTACAAGTGCTATGAGATAACTTTATGATATAGCGCTATATAAATAAAATTTGATTTGATTTGTGACGATTTGTGACGATTATCTTGCTGAGCAAAACATGTAAGAATCATAAGTTTATAGTCTGCAATAATCCAAAATCCAAAGGAAACACCCCATTGGCTTTTTGTCAAGAGAACCAGGGCGATGCTAACTTCTGGGTTGGCCTACAAAAATGCATCATCCCTGCAGCACTCTATGGACGTCATGATGTGTAAATATGCAGATTAGCCGTCGGTGCACCAGCCAAGGTTGAAGTCTGTGGTAGACCCTTGTTATCAGTATTTGTGTCGTCCAAACACTATTCACTCAGTACCTTGATATTTGATCTAAACTGCTGTAAGTGGATGTTGGAGTCTCTGACTGAAAGAAGACGGTGGGTAGAGGCAATCGCCTAACACAGAAAATGAGAATCTCAGAAGATGCCATTGGACTGAGCATAAGTGCAGGTCAGACACACACAGACACCAGTCTGAGATTAATAGCGTCTCAATACGAAAGTGACTGTGAAGAGCTGTTCTGTCAGGAAATGTCACCACGAAGCTGTGTGGGGTGGGTGAACTCATTTCTGTACAACGTGAGTAAGATCACTAAATCCCAGACAGGTCTCTCTACAGCTTAGTTGAGAGTGTGAGTGTGACAAGTGAACTTGGCGTGGTCTAGTTGACTAAGAAGGATCCTTCTGGTTAAATGGGACTCACCCTTGAAGGCCCTGCGCACACAGGTGTGTCGAGTCCTCCGTGTACTAGGAATAATAAAAGTGCAAAAACAGAATGAAGAAAAGAAAATGTCAGTCAAGTGTCGTGTTTGGGGCCTAAACTGCACACTGTGTGAATATGTCGTGCTAAATACAGAACTGAAACTGAAACAGAGTTCGCAATTCTTCAAGGCGAGAGATGCTGCAGATGAGGGTGGAGATGCAGCAAAGTGGTGAAGGGTATTTTTAACCAGCTTATCAGGAAAAAAAAAGAAAAAAGCTTGTTAACGCGGTTCGTGTTTATATTTCAGATGAGGTAAAAATAAGATGTCAATTTCACTTGGAGGAAGCAGAAACTTGGCAAACGAATGCTGTGACTGAGTAAACAGAGCGGGTGAGTGACGGTGCTAAGAACGCTAACTTTTGGGGGGGAAAAAGGGAGACATCACAGTTGGCCACGGCTAACATTTTTCCGTTTCCTCTGTAAACAACTGCTGGTTAAATATGGGATCAGCTTTCCAGAACAGGAAGAACGTTTGAATATCGGCTCACTCTCTGAGTCTGTTATCAAACACGGTGTGCCCTGAAATGGGCTATTTCCACCTGGCATTTCCTAGACCTATATTTATTTACTTAAAGTAGTGCATTTGATATATCAGGTGTTTTTGGATGTTTCAGATATACAGGCCTTATTGGGTGCTATGCGCACCCTTCAGGTAACCAGAGAGCTAACACGTGAGCCCTTTGGTTTTCTCAAGCATTGTTTTTCCTGCTGTTGAAAAATGCACTTGTCGGTATGCCATGACACACTTCTGGATATTATTTACTGTGGTTATGGGTACTGCAGAAAGGTCCGTAGTTTGTGTAAGATGTTTGAATTTTGAATGAATAATTGGGGCTTACAAATCAGAAATTTTAAAATGTGTTTTTAATTTCACAAGGGAATGCCTTTACAGTATATCAAGGTTTTCATAAAGATAAATCTGGATTTGACAATACTGATTATATTCTCATAGACCTTCTGTAATGTTATGCTTATATGTGAACATAGGAAAGAAAAAATACAATATCTTAATATTTAGATGAGGCTCAAACAAACTACTAGTATTTCTGCCATGTTTGTTGGAATAAAGTCTGTGTTCCAACTTCGGGCTCTGGACCACAGTTTGTGAATTATTTGCCTAAAGCCAGATGGCCCCTTGGGGCCCTCGGGGGTCCAGAGGCTAAGATCTGGCCGCAGTGATCGAGAACCAGACTCTGTGTTTTCCCAGCTTAGCTGGCCAGGGGGCTCGGGCAACAATAACAACATGTGCTGGGATCACACACTCTGCTCTGGTGGCTCCCTGGGAAACTTTAAAAGGCCAATGCAGTGAAAAACAATATTAGTTAACATATTTCCATTACTGGGACTGTGTGCAGGCTGTCCTTATTTGGTCATACCGGTGTGGGTGAGCCACACTCATGTCATTTTGTGTCCAATATATCACCCAAAGAGCTTTCAAAATCACTGCTGCACAGTGTGGCGTGGCCCTGCAGCACTCTATGGATGTCATGATGTGTAAATATACAGATTAGCCATCGGTGCACCAGCCAAGGTTGAAGTCTGTGGTAGACCCTTGTTATCAGTATTTGTGTCGTCCAAACACTGTTGACTCAGTACCTTGATATTTGATCTAAACTGCTGTAAGTGGATGTTGGAGTCTCGGACTGAAAGAAGACAGCGGGTAGAGGCAACTGCCTAACAGAGAAAATAAGAATCTCAGAAGATGCTATTGGACTGAGCATAAGTGCAGGTCAGACACACATGCACACGCACGCGCGCACACACACACACACACACACACACACACACACACACACACTGGTCTTGGAGATTAATAGCGTCTCAATATGAAAGTGAGCTTTTCCGTCAGGAAATGTCACCACGAAGCTGTTTGGGGTGGGTGAACTCATTTCTAAATCCCAGACAGGTCTCTCAAACAGCTTATTTGAGAGTGTGACAAGTGAACCTGGTGTGGTCTAGTTTGCTAAGAAGGATCCTTCTGGTTAAATGGGACTCTCCCTTGAAGGCCCTGCACACAGGTGTCGAGTACATTGTGTACTAAGAAAAATAAAAGTGCAAAAACAGAATGAGTGTCGTGGTTGGGGGCCTACACTGCACACTGTGTGAATACGTCATGCTAAATACAGAACTGAAACAGTGTTCACAATTCTTCAGGGCGAGATGCTGCAGATGAGGGAACTGAATGCGGTTTGTCTGTATGCATGTCTGCAGACAAATGCCTCATTAACGCTTGGTCTTTCAGCAGTCATCCTCTCTGCTAACATGCGAACACCTCCGATCCCTGTACTGAATTATAGATGAGCCTTAACCGCTAATTGATGTCAGCTTCTAGTGTTGCAGTCTTCTGTTACATACCTAAAACACGCAGGTTTAATGTTCTCTTCCTCTCTGTGATTAGCGCACACACTAAGAAGCCTACACATTTGTCACCTGTTGAGTGATGCAGCTAGTGTCCTTAAGGCCACAAACACGTGTATATGAATGACACCTGGATGCTAATGATGGTTTGGCTGCTGTATTTGCTCACAGTGGGTAATATGGATAAAATCCTAAACCATGGTATTGCAATATAAATATATGCCATGCTAGCAGCTCTTTGAGGCTGCATTTACTTAGCTAAATGCTAACAACAGCGTGCTATAAGTTTTACAGTGACATTTGCTAACATGCTGATTAGTAGGTAATGTTTACCATGGTCACAATCTTGATGTAATAGCTTGCTAGCATTTGCTAATTAGCACTAAAGATAAAGTCATCTTAAAATGGTTTGTTTTTGGCTTCATTCCATTGAATTAAATAGCTAAAAGAAAATCGTGCTAGTCTAATATTGCCATAAAGTCCTGCTTATGGATTTGCAACATTGCCCCCAATGGTCCAATAGAATAAAACACAGGTGACACATTTGTATCATCTCATGGTATATTTCCTCACATCATACAAGCCTAGCTTATGCGGTGTAACGTTTGCAAACAGCATTTGGGCATTAATAGTCATTGCTCAGGGGTTTGTAGACTTTGGACAGTCAGGAAGACGGATGTTCATATATCCTTGTGTAAATTATATCAGGAGTGCAGGCCATCTGGATAACTCGGAATAATTAATTTCGGCGGCGTGTCTATAAACCAGGTTTTTGGCTCATACACGTGCAGCTCGCCTCGTTATACCTGTGGCAAGACATCAGGCAGGATGGTAACGTTTATTGGCACCCTGACTTGGCTAAAACACTTCTGTGTCTCTGGTCGTCTTGTTCTTTCTCCCTATCTCAACTTCTACCTGTCACTCCGTCTCACACACCCTCTGGCTCGCAGCCGCCTAGAAGACAGAATCTTTGCTCGGGCCTTTGTTGCTCTGTCAGCTGCAGTGGCTGCTGATAATGGTGAGGGGAGGGGGGGATGCATGTGGAGGAGACAGCAGAGCGAGGTGCAAAGGAGAGGCTCCCTGCCAAAGTGCCAGATCTGATGGTGTGATAGGGGATGTCAAGTTAGAGAAGAAACACACAAATTAAGGATATTTCTGTACTTTCGGCTACACCTTATTATTTGGATATATCACCGTGTGTTAGTTCTTGCGAGATCCAGGTCTAAACTTAGAAATATTCGGTTTAATTCATTAAAATCTCCTCCCTACAGCGAGAGAATTTGTGTCACTGTGAGAGTTAAAAGTGTGATTACCAGTAAATGACTCCAGCTTGGTTTATTCTTCCGCTCTGGGGTTTGGCTGAGGTACCTAATTAGTGAGGTTATGTGTAGGAAAGCTGTTGCTGAATGAATAAACCTTTATCCATCTTTATTTTGCTCACTCACACAGTGACGCCCCTTTTATTGCAAATGTGAGTGTTTAAACAAGAGAATTCTGTTTTCACCCTGCAGCCTAATCTGTCTCACCATGCAAAAAAAAAGCACTTATCTTCCAACTGACCAAAAAAGAAACACATGACGCTTGCTCCTCCCCTCTGTGTCAATATTGTTGTACACAACAGCGTTGCTCTTGAGCTTGACTGATTCTTTGACAACGTTGTATTTCGATGGGTAAATAGATTTTGCTCAGGGTTGCACAATATTCTGCTGATCAGTAAAAACCCGCAGTTGGTGATCGTCACAGATTTGAAAGATTAAGAGTTCTCTGGTGGAGCAGAATGTTAATATCCTGGGTTTCACTTGTGCATGGATTACTCTGGATTAAATACTCAATAATCAAAAACGCACATGCTAACACGCATAGCAAGCAGCGTTTCAGTTAGCCGATGGCCTAAAACAATGGTTTTTAAAAAGCTACTCTGATAATAGAAACCCCTTTCAAAGGTTTGGACATGCTGAAAATGTGGATCCCTATAGAGTTTGTTATTGCAGTGACAGATGGCACTGGCGTCCATAAAGCCAGGATCCAAGAGTTGTTTCACTTTTCTGCTCGTCCAAAGGGGCTCTTGATCTCACATTCTAACTCTGTGTGACAAGTAAAGAGGTGGTTCTTATTTTTATTGTTAAAGTTTGTGGCAGTTTGTCTCCCCAATTTAGTTTTCAGTTTTAGACTGGGCCCCTTTTTTTGGCTTTAAGTGCACTGACCCACATGGGACTCTTTCAAATTCAGTATGACAAAATGTCTTCGGGCACTTTGAGTCATCATCAGACATCAGACGTGCTGACGTTGCATCAGACGCACCTCAGTGGCAGTCAGCATGGTACCATACTCAAATACAAAAATTCGACTCTTTGGATGAAATGGCCATCGCGCATGCAGACACGAACAAGTTGTGATGAGTCACAAGTAAACAAAGTTTAGGGAAGAACTGATCTTAAAAGTTAATGCCATTTGTAGCTTCTGTTTCTGCAAAAGCAATCTGTACCTCGATTTTCTTTATGACATTTTAAAAATAATGTATTATATTTGTGCCAGTTTAAGGCTGTAAAACAACCCAACAGCTGGGGGGGGACATTGTCGCTTTAATGACACATATGCGTTAACTTAAGCTCACTTTCCTAGAATATTACCCATTTCTAGGAACTCTATTCATGTGAAGCTCCACCCAAAGGGCCCATGAGAAGAGAGCTGCATTTTTAGAAAATATTATGTTTTAACGTTATTCTATCATTGTGGTGATCATGCAGGATCTCCCTCCTAAAATATCCATATTCACACTTGTGTATTATAGCTTTTACCAAAGCTTGTGTGTTGCCTACAAAGTGCTCTATAAAGTCCCGTAAGAGTCCAAGCAATGCCAAGCAGCTCTTTGCCTGTGACCAGAGTTGGCATAACGACAAATAAAGCCAATTTCTGACCCATCAGGTCGCTTGGTTGAAAGCCCTTTTATTGCCTATGTCCCAATTGCCAGCCTCTATCTGAAGGCAGCACTGCTCATCACTAATATTATCCACAATTCAGTGCCGTAATAATGGTAGGTAGGTTAGTTTGAACTGGGAGATTATCTGGGTTTTTTTTCTTTTCCCACTTTCTAAACGGTGTTTCTCATTTTTTATTCGGCGTGTGTTTCCAGGAAGGACGTGAGCAGTATGAGCTGGCTGCGACCTCGGAGCAGGGCGGCAAAAAGAAGGCCAAGGGGAAGAAGAAAGAGAAGGATATGGATGAACTGAAGAAGGAAGTGGATATGGTGAGTGCCTCAGCTTCACTTTTGTGTTTCACGCCGTTCAGTGGCCCTCAGGAGCTCTTCCTCCGATTGTTCAGTCTCCTGCTTCCAACGTGACTATCCGATACTCTCTATTGTGTTGGTTTTATTTCTTCTCCCTTGCCTCCTTTCGTGTACCTCGTCTTGCCAACTCTCATGTAAAACCACATTCAAGTCTAAAATATTGCAAATGCCATAATTAAAGGCCTGCAAATGTTAATTACTTACATTTATGAAGCTATAAAAGTAGATGTAGTGTGATTTCTACATCTTATTCTTTACTTATTGAGTATTACATTTAAATTCACTCTATGGTGTAATATCTTACATTTGGCTTTCTCCTTTTATCTGTGCCTACTTGCCCTTTTGTTTTTCTATTCAACTCCTTCACTTACTCCTCCTCTTCCTTTTCTTCCCCCTCACTTCATTTATTGCAACACATTCCACCTTCCTTTTGTCCTTCCTCCTCCTCACTTCCCTTTTTATTCTTCCCTTCTTTTCCTCCTCCTCCTCTCTTCCTCTTTCTCGCTTTCTTCTTACCCCCCGTGGCTTTGTTGGCTCCCCATTATCCATTCGTTCTTTTCCCTAAACCGTGAACATTTCTCCGCCATTGTTGTAGCGCTACCTTCTGAGAGGTAGTGGTTTTTTAAAATGAAAGGTCAGCACACAATGCGCCGTAAATGTCACTGGATATTGTGGCATATTGAACACACAAATATGTAGTAGATGCATGCACACAGACATAAACATTGCACTGATGCCACCTTCTTTTCTCTGTTGTGTCTCTGCAGGATGATCACAAGCTGACCCTTGATGAGCTTAATCGCAAATATGGAACAGACCTCAACAATGTGAGTGAGATAAAGAGGAAACTGTATTGTGTGTGTGTTATACCTGAAATGTGTCTCACCTGCAGCTTTAAAAGTCTCACTGAGATGCAGTTTTGGCATAATATAATGTAGTCTGAAAAGAGTATTTCTGTCAAAGTGTCAACATTGGTCATGATTATGAGATAAATATCAAATTTCAGCAGCAACACTGGCTGCTGTTTGCCATTAATTTCCATTTTTCTCTTCAGTCTGCCAGTTGATATTCAGTTGATAAATGATTAACGAGGCTTAGATGAATTAAACAGAGGACTTTGTTTAAAGAGGGATGAGATCTTCTCTCCCATCACGAAGGAAATGTCATTGAGGGTGTTATCGCCTCATACAAGCGTTGCTCTCCTAGGGTTTATCCAGCACACTCTTTGGAGTTCAAAATCAATCAAAATCTCAGTTTCCGACAAATAGTTAGCATGGAATTGTGTCACTGTCTTCGCCGTTCGTGATGAAGAATCTAAAAAAACTAGCTCACATGCAGCTTTAAATGTGCAGCTCAGTTTACTTTCACATTTTTATTTTGACGCTTATTCTCTTTTTTTTTGAGGGTGAGATAAGACGATCAATACCACTCTCAAATCTGTCCTTTTTAATATGAAGCTACAACCAGCAGCCAGGTAATTTAGCTTAGCATGAAGGCTGGAAACACAGGCATACATCTGGCACGGTATTGTTTTTGAAGGTAACAAAATCAGCCTACCAGCTCACTAATTAAGATTTTTTATCTTGTTTGTGTAATCTGCACAAAAGCTACCATGCTGCTGGCTGTAGTTTCATATTTACAACACGGATATGAAAGTGGTATCGACGTACTCGGTTAAGTCTTCGCAAGAAAGCAAATAAATGTATTTCCCAAAATGTCGAACAATAAATTTAAGGTGATTAATCTCCAGCTAGCCCTATCCTGGTCATGCAGCAAAGATCAAGGAGAATAATTAATCGGTGCCTCTAAGATGTGCTCTCCAAGCTCTGCATGTGTATACAGCAGCTGTAAATACTTTATTAGCTGCAGGAGCCCCTGTCCCCTGATTTCATATGATCCTATTTGCCTCATCGTTACTGCCCTCCTTTAACTTTAACCTTTCTTCGTTTCCTTCTGTTTTCTTCCTCCTACCTGCTGATGAAGGAAATTGCCCTGTCTTTCTGTTGATGCTGTGTTGCTAGGCAACTAGTAGGACCTACCTGTCCCACCTGGGCTTAAACATGTGTCAGGGAGTATGTGTACATGCGTGGCTGGCTGGCAAACAATAAGCTCGTGCATGCTTAAAATCTGGTTTTGATTTTATAATGACACGGTTGTTTATCTGACCGCCATGTCAACTATCGATCACCTGGCACATCTCAGAACATTTGGCTGAGAATCAGACATTTTACCACCAATGTAACTGAATCTGTGTCTTCTCCTCATATCAGGGTTTGAGTAGTGCAAAGGCTGCTGAGATTCTGGCCCGTGATGGGCCCAATGCCCTCACTCCTCCTCCCACCACCCCAGAGTGGGTCAAATTCTGCAAACAGGTAACATCATCTTCTTGTCGTCATCTTGTAAAATTCTTGGTGGCTCATACAATTGTTGATATTAATGACTTTTGAGGTTTTTCACTTCTGTATTAAGGTTTAAATGTAGCCTCACTCTTTTAATGTACACATTTTTACAAATTGATAAGCTACTTACTCAAATCTCAGGCTTAAAAGGGTCACTCCTGTCCCCTTTTCCCCCTTTCAGATGTTTGGCGGTTTCTCCATGCTTCTGTGGACCGGTGCCATCCTCTGTTTCCTGGCCTATGGTATCCAGGCTGTAATGGAGGATGAGCCCGCAAATGACAATGTAAGAAAAGGTCCTTAAAATATCCATGTAATGTCTTGATGTGACCGTATGGTGGGTTAATCATAGCTTGATGCAAAACCTAACAAATGACAAGCCATCCTAGGACGATGTTGATATAGTTTGCTTGTGCTGAAAAACAAATATTTCTCCATTGTGATGTATGATTATGTCAGTTTGACAGCATGAAACCGCAGGTAATGTTAGAAGCTGCCTCCTAATTGAAAGTGTTGGATTCAGATGTTTCCTTTCTTTGTGGAAATATGAATACCATGTTTTTGCCGTTCACAGTTGTACCTGGGTGTTGTGCTTTCTGCTGTCGTCATCATCACTGGTTGCTTCTCCTACTACCAAGAGGCCAAGAGCTCCAAGATCATGGACTCCTTCAAGAACCTGGTCCCACAGGTACCCCTCACATTATACACCTTTCTTCATTTAATCTATTTATCTTTATTTAGTTTTTATTTCTCTTAAGTGCATCAACGCTCGATCCCCATCTCCTGTTTTGCACATATTCACAATAAATTACTGAAAAACACATATAAACCTCATTATTGTCACGGTCAACTCTTAATTGTAGTATGTTAATTCAAGGTATTTGTACCACTTACAAAAGTACAAAAGCGGCGTCCTCTTGACATCCGAATCTCATTAGCATTGAATAATTTGGAGGTTAATAATGGAAACGTTTTTCATTATTAGGAAAAAATTGAGCTCTGCTTGCAGGAAGAGGAGGCAGCTAAATCAAACGGAAAAGAAAGTCATCAGTCTCACTTTCTCCTCTGTCTTACATAAGTGTCTGTCTCCGTCACGCCTTGTCTCGTAGCAAGCCCTGGTCGTCCGTGACGGTGAGAAGAACAGCATCAACGCTGAGGAGGTGGTGGTTGGTGATTTGGTGGAGGTGAAAGGTGGCGACAGGATCCCTGCTGATCTGCGAATCATCTCTGCCCACGGCTGCAAGGTTGGCGCCCTCAACGTTATTTTCTCCTGTCTAGGACCCACATTTAAAGATTACGCCTGAGAATTCTCTCCATCAAGTTATTAAAGGGATACCTTGACCCTTTTTGAATTTCAGTCTGCTGCTGTGCTTTAGTTGGCGCTTGACAAATTTGTCAGTGCCTTGAACCTCTCGCAGTTTGTGGCATGAACATGTTTTTGAAATCCAAAAAGTTTTCCTTCATAGAGTCTCAGCACACTGCTAGATGTGAGCAATTACTTACTTGTTTTCAAATAATGTCAAGAACTCTGGTTTTTCATATTTCAAACATTTTATCATCAGACTGCCATGTTACTGAAGAGCTTGAAGCACCGAATTGCTCTCTTAGACTTTTCCTTTGAAGTCAATATTTTAATAAATGGCCTTTTCATGTGACTAGCGCTATTCTTATTATGGGGACAGAGAACACGTCTGTGACCCATTTTGGGCCCTGAACTAAACTCGAGACCCAAGAGCAACACTTGACCCAGTTACGCCTCATACTTTCCCATTAACCTCTCCGTTATTCATTGTTATATCTTGCCACCTGCCTTTGCAAAATTTAGCTGATGGACCCAAAGAGTGCCATTTGACCCGAGCCTGGCATCTGCCCCTCAGAAGCTGTTTTAACCAAAGAGAAATGGTTGACATTTGAGGAGGAAGTTTCTTTTCCTCCCAGAGAAAGGAACTCTGTGGCAGCCATATTCTTAGTTTTTATATATTTTGTTTCCTGAGGTGGATGTAGCCACATTGGTTTTTCCATCAGTCACAGTTGATTCATTTCTCAGGTGGACAACTCCTCTCTGACTGGCGAATCAGAGCCGCAGACTCGTACTCCTGACTTCTCCAATGAGAACCCACTGGAGACCAGAAACATTGCTTTCTTCTCCACCAACTGTGTTGAAGGTACGATGACAGGATACATCAAAGCCATTCAGATACTGCTACATTTTATCTGTATTTCAGACACTGCAGAGAATCGGTTGTTTTCTGTTTTTGAAAAGAATGCTCTAATCATCTTTGCTACAGGAACTGCCCGTGGTATCGTGATCAGCACCGGCGATCGTACAGTCATGGGTCGTATTGCCACGCTAGCCTCTGGACTTGAAGTTGGACGCACACCCATCTCCATCGAGATTGAGCATTTCATCCACATCATCACCGGCGTGGCTGTCTTCCTTGGCGTGTCCTTCTTTGTCCTCTCCCTCATCCTCGGATACTCCTGGCTGGAGGCCGTCATCTTCCTCATCGGTATTATTGTCGCCAACGTGCCAGAAGGTCTTCTTGCAACGGTCACTGTGAGTCCTGGTGTTGTGTATTAAAGGTCCATTTATGGATCCCAAAAACAATTCTGCCGCTTACTGACCAATACATTCCCATCTCTAGGTGTGTCTGACCCTGACTGCTAAGCGTATGGCCAAGAAGAACTGCCTGGTGAAGAACTTGGAAGCTGTTGAGACCCTGGGCTCCACCTCCACTATCTGCTCTGACAAGACCGGCACCCTGACCCAGAACAGGATGACTGTGGCCCACATGTGGTTCGACAACCAGATCCACGAGGCCGACACCACTGAGAACCAGAGCGGGACCTCCTTCGACAGGAGCTCGGCCACCTGGGCTTCCCTGGCCAGAATCGCTGGACTCTGCAACCGCGCCGTCTTCCTGGCAGAGCAGAGCAACCTTCCCATCCTGAAGGTAGTTTCTTTTCCCCCCTTTTTTCCATCTGTAATTGCATTTCTTTGTTTGTTTACTTAAATAAATAATACCACATATTAAGTCTTTGAGACAACAGGTTTTTCACATGCATTGTGTAATCTTATTAGGGAAATAATTGGCTCTTAGATAATAGACACGTGTTTTTTGTTCCATCTTCCTTTGTTCAACAACAAGAAAACTTGTGCTGTTGTTCTAGGTCTTTAGTTTGTGTGCTCATTATGTGGGCAAGATTTAGAAGTCCCGGATTTAAAAGTCCTGTACTGCTGACGCATTTTCCAATTTTAATGTGCCCTTTTCCTTGTGTTCCTCCTCCCTGTTCTTTTTTCCCCCCAGATATTGGCTTCATTTTATTTCTAGTAATGCCAACACCTGTTCAAGTGTACTTCATGAAAGTTTTATCAAAAAAAATCACAACAGCTTTTGGACATATTTGTGAAAAGACCATCTGAGCGTCACTCCTCTGTGTTGGCGTTTCCAGTGGGCCAGCATTGCTGTCAACGTCCATGGTGCGCTGCTGGCTGAAACTCATAATAGCCCTTTAAAGCCTACAAACGTTTATACAACCCCCTTTTCAACAAGCCTCCATAACGCTGGCTTATCAACCTTTAGCCATTTCAGCTGTCTGTCTCTTACAACATTTACAACATTCAACATTTCAGAGGACCCATAGCATTAACTCACAGATGGGACTGAGCAATGGCTGAGGTCTGCTCACCAGCTGGTACACTGCCTGTGTAGCCTTAAGTATTTTTGGTGCCCTATTGCTTAAATGAAAACCAGTACCAGACATAGTTAGTTAGTACCATATGTCCACTCCTCCTGGAAAGCCCTGTAGGGGTCATGCATACAGTCTATGGGGTCACCAATAATACACAAGTGTGGACCAAATATGTACACAAATTGTACATATTTGTATAATATGTATAATCATTTTCACGCCAACTTAACCAAAAGACTGACTTGTGATTGGCTGGCAAGTGTCTGTCAAAAACCATAAAAAAATAATTCTTCATGTACTTGATGCTTCATGCGACGTTAGCATTGTATTCCCTTGTTTAAACTGAGCAAATTTAAACAATGGATGAATATTGAAACCTCGCCAAATAAAGCAAACACACACATGCACAGATGTATGTATGTTTCTTGGCAGCCAGACTTTCTTTGGAGCTCAGTCTCTGGTTTCCAGTGTTAATAACCAGTTAATGTGTGTGTGTGTGTGTGTGTGTGTGTGTGTGTGTGTCTGCGTGTGCACATGTATCTGCGTGTATTAATCACCTGTAAATGTCTGACTGGCAATATGGCTCTAATTACCAGTCATTCTGCCTTACTGCTCATTATTCGCCCCTCAGTCACTGCTACGAGAGTGAGAGGAGGGTAAACATGGGGTTGGTGTTTATCACGGCCAGTAATTATGATGGAGAACTTGCATTTTTCTTTCATAGCCACCTTCCCAAACTGATCTCTCTTGCTGCTTTTGTTTTTGCATTGTAGGTGTTGGACACAAAAACCTGTGTAGAATGTATTAAAGGGCACTAATGGACCATTGAGTAATTAAAGTCTATTGAGGATGTTCGTTACTCAGACTCATAAACATACAAAGACCAATACGTCACGAAACCAGCTGAAAAGTTTAAGTATTGTGACTTATGACGGTTGAACTTTAGCCCTATGTGTTAACCCCTCTCCACCTTTCTCCTCCAGAGAGATGTGGCTGGTGACGCCTCGGAGTCGGCTCTTCTGAAATGTATTGAGCTGTGCTGCGGATCAGTCCAGGAAATGAGAGAGAAATCTCCTAAAATATCTGAGATCCCATTCAACTCTACTAACAAGTACCAGGTATGGGAAGAATAGCCAGCTTGTAGCTTAATTGTCCTTCCTTTTTGGGATCATTAGGATATGGAAACCATTTTGTTTTGAGGTGCCATTACAGACATATTTATTTCCACTAAAAATGTTGTATTGTTTGGAAATGCAATGGGCTTACTGAAATATTTAATGACAGGTTATTTCCTCCTCGTGTTGACTGTAAATCCCCAGTGTAAAAATGATCTTATTATAAGAAAATTAAATCTTTGTGACCTTTAGTAATATTCTGAATTTATGCCAATTGTTAAAAATGGACTCCCCTGTCTGTCTGTGTATTCCCTAATAATGGTTTTGGAAAAGCCTAAAGGTCAAACTTGACTTTTGGTCATTTCTTTTCAGTTAATCATCTTTTATGTACCCTCCCTGATGCAAGTTGGGGTTGAAAATTAAGAAGCAGAAACACATTTAAACCTGAACGCTCAATCTGACCTGTTTTTTCTTTTTTTCTTACGTGCTCCAAGCTTTCCATTCACAAAAATGGCACATCTGAACAAGAGTCCAAGCACCTGCTGGTTATGAAAGGAGCCCCAGAGAGGATTTTGGACCGCTGCTCCTCCATCATGATCCAGGGCAAAGAGCAGCCTCTGGACGATGAGATGAAAGATGCTTTCCAGAATGCATACCTGGAACTGGGAGGTCTGGGAGAGCGAGTACTGGGTAAGGATGGGCAGTTGAATGATCAACAGAGCAGTAGGTCAAATGACCACTCTGACCACAATCACTTAATTGGGCTGTTTTTCTCACCATAAACTGCTTATTATCTTGTGTCCCATCCAGGTTTCTGTCATTTCAGCTTGCCTGATGAACAGTTCCCAGAAGGCTTTTCTTTTGACACTGAGGAGGTGAACTTTCCCACTGAGAATCTGTGTTTCATTGGTCTCATGTCCATGATCGACCCTCCGCGTGCTGCTGTACCTGATGCTGTGGGCAAATGTAGGAGTGCTGGAATCAAGGTGAAGCCATTTTCAAATGGAAATTACCTATGTAGTTATTACTTCAGTCAGTCTACTCACATGGAATCATTATGTATGTACAGTTGTATGCCCTCCAGGTGGCCTGATTATTAATAAATCTCTACTTCATAATACTCGTGTTTGACAGTGTTCCTCTGTAATTCATCAGCATAATCATCCCTTCTCTTAGGTCATCATGGTAACGGGGGATCATCCAATCACAGCTAAGGCCATTGCTAAGGGTGTGGGCATCATCTCCGAAGGCAACGAGACTGTTGAAGACATTGCTGCCCGTCTGAACATTCCAATCAATGAAGTCAACCCAAGGTATTGATTATACTGAGAAACCCTGAGGGGACACATAGGACACATTTGTTGGGATTATCATGGAAACGTGGTCATGTTCTTGGCCCCATATATTGTTCTGAATGTGTTTCTAACCTAAGGCTTTAAATATTCCTTAATCCATTTTCTAATACTCTGGTACTGTGCAACTAAGTCTGTCTGTGAGAATAAGTTTAAGTAACTTAATGGCTTTGTATTCCCCCCCAGAGATGCCAAGGCCTGTGTAGTCCATGGTGGAGACCTGAAAGATCTGGCCCCAGAGCAGCTCGATGACATCCTGAAGTATCACACCGAGATTGTTTTCGCCAGAACCTCCCCACAGCAGAAACTGATCATTGTGGAGGGCTGCCAGAGACAGGTAGAAACAAAACAAATGAGGAGGTGTGTGTGTTTGTTTGTGTGTCAGCAAGAAGGTTTTCCTGCTCTTATGAGCCTCTGCAGTGTCTGTACTGCTGTTTTAACAGTTTGGCGCAAACAGCATGTGTCTGTGGCTTTTTTTTTTATGTAAATGCATGTGTGAATATTTGATATCCCTATCTCCTAATGCTTATTTAGGATTGTTGCTTTGGTCTGATGACTATGTCGGCAGTATAATCAAGCACAACATCTGTCAAGCTGTGACCTCACCCACACACGTGAATATTCACAAGGGTATCGGTAGGCAGAGCAAACCTTTAGCGTTGTGTGGACTTTGGATTTATTTATTTATATGAATGTTTGTGTTGATTATCGCCTGATCAAGAGCCACCACACATACATTCCTGTGTGTTCTCTGATATAGTGTCACTTTCATCTCTTGGCCCCTCAATTTAAGCAAGCCCCGGCCACATAATATATTTCTGCAGAAATTGTTGAAAGTGACCAAATTCGACACACATTTATTAAATTCAGCGTGCTGGTCTTCTATCAAATTCACATATCGCATAAGATGTGCTGCCACAGCTGATAGCCTGTCAGAAAGTTGTTGAACTAATTAACATAATGTACTCCAGCACATCCCACGTGCTACCTGGAGGCGGAGGGGAATTAATTATGACTTTTTATTGACGTTTCATCTTATGAGCCCAATAACTCACCCACATAGTCCAGTGCCAATATTAGTTGACTATCGAGCTTATATTCCAAATGTCTCTTCATTCACTGCGCGTACAGGAGTGCAGATTTCCTGCATCATGTAGAATGAGTTGTGGTCCTTGTAGTTTAACTGCCACCTTCATTCTTCACACCATTTTGAATAAATCTTAAAAACTTTACTGAGCTGTTTTAGTTAAGTGGGAGGCCTGAATATTAACATTGGGTGGGAAACTAATAGTCCACATCATTGTCTAAAAGCAATAAATATTTAAAAATCACTTTTTTTTCTTTAACAGAAATCCAACGGGATTCTTTCTGTAGTCAGCATGCACTCATTACCTTCAGATCTTAACATTAACATTTGTGCCCAGAATACAAGCTCTGTTTGCCAACTGATCCCACCTGTTTCTTATCACATTTCAAATGAAGCAGAATTGCCCTGAAACCGGTGACTTTTCTTTCACACAACAGGAAATTACTGTGTGACGCAGTGTAACTTTAGACAAATGGAAATGTCGCTCAACCGCAACAATCGTGACTTTTCTCTAAAAAGGAAGTGATACCTGTTACTTCAGTCGAGTGGGGTTTTTTTTTATACACACTCGTCAGTTTGACTTCTCATCTCAGCTGAAGTTTTAATTTGCTGAGAAAATGTGACATTCTCTGCTCCTCTGTACTTTGTAACTCTAAGAAATAATTTTTTTACGAATATCTCATCAATAAATATTTTTAGCAGCATTTTTATGGCAACCACCACGCAAAGGATACCACTATAACAAATAAAACCTTTAACTTCTATTGTGCAACATGTTGCACAATAGAAGTTTTCCTTTTCCCCATCTCCCTCAACACTCCTGTCTTCCCTCTGCAGGGAGCCATTGTGGCTGTGACAGGTGACGGTGTGAACGACTCTCCCGCTCTGAAGAAGGCTGACATTGGCGTTGCTATGGGTATCGCTGGATCCGACGTCTCCAAGCAGGCCGCCGACATGATCCTGCTGGACGACAACTTTGCCTCCATTGTCACTGGAGTGGA
>JAVQJF010064990.1:0-15184 GCA_036023855.1 Gadopsis marmoratus | reverse complement strand
ATTTATTACAGGACTGTTGTTGGTACTTTTAGGTTCCTAATAAACTGGACTGTGTTAGTTCCCTTCACTGACCCTGTTTCAGCTGAGATCTGTGTGTTTCTGACTTTAGATCTTTAAGTCTTTGAGAACAAACTTGACCATGAAGCTGATTCAGATGTTATTTTTTAAATCTGGTTTTTTATGATTTGTTGACTAAAAGCATAAAGTCAGACAGACAGACAGAGAGACAGACAGACAGACAGACAGACAGACAGACAGACAGACAGAGAGACAGACAGAGAGACAGAGAGACAGACAGACAGACAGAGAGGAGATTCTACAACTTGGTGGTTTTATCTCCAAACTGAGACTCTGACGACTTTCCTTCCGTCCAGCAGCCACCTGTCACTCACTTCTCTCTCTCTCTCTCTCTCTCTCTCTCTCTCTCTCTCTCGGTATTTACGCGCGTGCACCTTTCCCTAAATTCGCTCATGTGATGGTGGCGCGCGTCACGTGCCCTCCTCCATCCTGCGCGTGAAGGCTTTGTTGTCCAGCTCAGAGTTCGAGTCCGTGTCGGCAAACACAGCGCGTGCGCGTTCAGTGCGCGTTCATGTGTGGGAAACACACACACACACACACACACACACACACACACGCTGCAGGGCTCAGGCTGTAACCAGAGCGCCTCCTGTCGACAGCAGTCAGGACTGCAGCTGAAGTAGAAACCTGTGTATTTTACAGTAACACACAAATCACTGGGGGGTTTATGGTCTGTTTTTGTGCCAAACAATAAGTTAAATGTCATTAAAATCAGAGGGATTAGTCGTTATTAAATCCCTGGCTGTGTGGGGGGGTTTCTCCACTAGAATTAAACTTGTGCAGTTATGAGAACTGAACACATTTACTGTTATAATATTTTCAACATGTAAATGTTCCTAATTTAATGTATTATTTAGAATATCCATGTTGAGTGTGTGTAACCTGTTCCTGCATACGCCAGGAATCGGAGATAATAATGCAGGAGAACGTGCACATTGTTTTTGTAACTTCCTGTGATTTTCTTTTCGAATCATGTGACTCTGCAGGAAGTACAGATGTGACCAGCGCCTCTTTATGGTTCCACCAGCTGATGGAAAGGAGGGTCAGGGCCCATCTGAAGTGGACCTCAGCAGAGGACACCTTTTGGAATCTTCTTGTTCCGACTTCAGAAAGAGGAGCAGCAACAAAGCTGCTGGTTAGTGGTCAGTTTACCCTTTGTGCATGTGTGTGTGTGTGTGTGTGTGTGTGTGTGTGTGTGTAGCATACAAACCCAAACCTGGAACACACATCTAATGTCTTTTAAACGTGATTTAACGCAACTAAAATAACAAACCTGGCGGAGCTCTGTGTCCTGCAGAAAAGCTCAATTGTTCACTGTCTAATATTCTATAACACACACCAGTCTAAATTATTTGTTTATTATAATCTGGGCCAATGAAATCAGTCAGTTCTGATAATCCAGCTTCTCCACTGGGACATTTTGCTGCATCATATCTTTGGTTAATTAGTCAAGTTCAAAACTGTTCAAATCTCTGTAACTTAAAGACATTAAATGTAAATATTAATTTTAGATTTTTTTTCTTCTTCCAAATAACAGATTTTGCGTGCTGCATTCAGGGACACACACTGAGCTCTGTGATCTCTGTTTGTTTACACTCACTGCAGATTGTGTATGACAACAGAGCAGAAATCCAGATTACACACACACACACACACAGAGGCCTCCCTCCTCCAATCTGTGGCTGGATTTTCGGCTGTATTTCTTTGCCAGATGGTGTTTCTGTTTAACTGGACCTGAACCTCCAACAAAGGTTTTGTTTGTGCTGCGTTCACAAGCATGAAGACAAACACACACACACACACACACACACTCTGACACATTCACTTTATTTGTACCAACTTTATTTGGGCAGGTGAGTTGTTTGCTTCAGGGTCAAATACTGAAATGCATCTTAATTAATATCAATCAATCAGAATCACAATCAGCTTTATTGGCCAATTATGTGTTCACATGGAATTTGACTCAGTTTTGTTTTATTACTACTCTCAGTGTGCTCACACAGGACAACAAGGCTGAACAGATAAAGATAAAGAGTAGACAGAACCGTTATGTACATAAGTATGTGAAAAAAATAGGTTTATATATATATATATTACATATTTATTGCTCCACTCGTGTCCATGAATGTCTCACTGCTGCTCCAGTAGCCCATTTGTCATCAGGTTGCTCTGGTTCCCCAACACCTGACACGAACTATGTTGACCTGGGCAACGTCCAAGCCGGTGTGACTATTGTATCATCATCATTCATTATATGAGGTAGGCAGGTATCATTAAGGGCCTTGCCTAAGGGCCCACGCTGGCGCCCTGACTGGGAATCGAACCCATGGTATGCCCCTGTACCAGAGTTGGTGTTACCTCTATCCATGTATATACACACACGCATGTGTACATATCCGTCCTGTACAGTGGGGTGTAAGATGCAGGGAGGACATACATGGAACGCCATAACCAAGTTCCTGGCATAGTGTACAGGAACATCTGTACCAAGTATGGGCAGGAAGTCCCAAGGTCACAATGGGAAACACCTCTGAAGGTGGTTGAGAATGACCAAGCTAAGATCCTGTGGGACTTCCAGATACAGACTGACAAACTTGTGCTGGCAAGCCGACATAGTAGTGGTGGACAAACAGCAGAAGAAGGCAGCAGTGATAGATGTAGAAATGCCAAATGACAGCAACATCAGGAAGAAGGAACACGAGAAGCTGGAGAAATATCAAGGGCTGAAAGAAGAGCTGGAGAAGATGTGGAAAGGAAGGAGAAGGAGGAACAGACCGCCTGAAGGGGCGAGAGGGGAATTATATATATCCTGCAGGAGATGAGTTTTGATACTTATTTTGTGTGGAGTATGACTTTAATGCAGCTGCTTCAGTCACCTTCCTGGAAAACATTTTGAAGCGCTTTATTCTGATGATTGTGTGTCTGGCCTGTGATCACCTGGAAACCTAAAGACCATGAAGTATTCTTCTACAGATCTGGTGATTTGTTGATTTTCTTGGTGTAGGCCACACGGCTTTGTGAACCAGGAAAACTATGTCAAATAATTCATCGATAGTTTGTGGAAAAGTATGATGGTATCTGACAGTCTGTCTCTGTGTATGAAGGATCACCAATGTTGCTTTTCAAGCATGAGCTGCCTCTCCAACATCTTTGACCTCTGTGGCGGGACTTTGATTGACCTCCAAGATTGCTGACGCTCTCGCTAGATGTTTGACAAAGACCTCTCAACCTGACTTATTTTCCTTTCCAGGTACCCACACCGGTCCATCATCCGCCCAATTTCAAACAAACTGTGACAGATATGACAGCATCGTCTGCAAACAGTATCACATTCGCTTATCGAGCATGACATGATCCAGCCTCAGAGTGGTTAGAAGTTCAAACTAAACTGTTTCAGAGGAGGAGGAGGGAGTCTCGGCAGAGAAATGAGGACAGTGGACGGGAACTTACTTCCTGTCAAAGCATGTTAGGAGCGAGGCGGCTGCACTGTGCCGCGGCAACTCCCTCTGGAGAGTACAGTTCAGGGAGGAGATGGGTCTTGGTCCTGTTGGCGATATTATTGCAGCCTGGGCCGTTACACCAAGAGACACCAATCTACATCAGGCCGACTTACCAGCAGCTTCGGGGTCAACCAGAGTTTACTGCTATTAATAGCACCAGCGTTGGAGTAGACACACAAACACAGAATACAGTATGTTCATACATACAACCCCCCGCAAGGATTTTCCCACACACACACACACACACACACACACACACACACACTACAGTGCAAGGAAACATGTACACACTGGCCATTGAAAGAATGAGGAGGAGGAGGAGGAGGAGGAGGAGGAAGGCCCAGCGACAGAGCACCCATGTTGCCACGAGGCAGATGGACAGCAAAGCGTCCGTTACAAATCAAAACATTTGGTTGATTCACCCTGTACCCCCCCCCCCACTGCTGTGGTTGGGATGATCACACACTGACCTACATGGTCAAAACAGTGATGAAATTGGGGCTTGCTTGTGTGTGTGTGTGTGTGTGTGTAGCTGCACACATACGTTGAATGTTTGCATGTGTCTACATGCGTATGTGAGACATTGTTGGCTGCTGTATGTTCACAGGAAACCTGCTGCAGTGTTAAAAGTGTTCAAGGGGACCTATTATCCTATGTTCTGTCATATGTACAGTATGTTCCAATGTCCATATAAAATGTGGCCAAAGTTTCCCTTTGAGCGTGACGAGCTAGCGTCAGCTCTTTGCAGATTTCTACTGCAGAGACAGCATGAAGTATTCTAGGCATTTAATGTGCTCCAGCATACAAATGACATTTATTAGCTATGCTACCTTTGTTATTTCCTGACAGCAGACATTTTCCAATTCAGTCGGCATTTATTTTAACACATTTCCCACAACTTACACCTTTTAACGGGAATAT
Source organism: Gadopsis marmoratus (assembly GCA_036023855.1). Classification (NCBI taxonomy): domain Eukaryota; kingdom Metazoa; phylum Chordata; class Actinopteri; order Centrarchiformes; family Percichthyidae; genus Gadopsis; species Gadopsis marmoratus. The sequence goes on along the minus strand of JAVQJF010064990.1, from coordinate 10,685 downwards.
ATAGAAAGACTATAGTCACCATTATGTCACGTAATAAGCAGGATGTGAGCGTAATATTTACCAAACGGAGACGTCCTGCTGTAATCTTTGCTGCTGCCAGTATTCCTGCTGCCCACTCTCATGTTCCAGATCAGATTCGGGCTCCAACACATACAGATGGATTTGACAAGTTGCCATTTGCAGTCAAGAAGATTTTATATCTATGCTGCTGCTGCCCCTTAGCAGACTTACTGGAAGTTTGTCCAATCAGACGGAGGGTTATCTGAGGGGCTGAAAACAGGCCCAGTATAAGTAATAAGGTTCTTTTAAACTGAATTGCCTGTGTGTGACTATAACGCAACTTAGAAATTAGACGTTTCCCGACTTTCTTGGTTGCCTATAGCAGCCTGTGGACTGATTTCTACGTAGAGGACTAGGGCCAAATTTTGTGACGTCACACGCGCTCCCGAGTGCCTCACCTCTCTCCAGCTGCAGGTCAGAGTTCAGCTCAGCCGCAGTAACAAACACAAGAAGCAGCTCCTCACCGTAGCTGAGCTAACATCACTGTGAAGCGTGTGGAATATATTGTGGTTTTAGCTGAGCTTTAATAGGATTACACTGATTATTAAATACCACGTGGAATGTTGAAATATTTGCTGATACTCACTGACTGATATTTAAAAAGAAACGTTCAATTTTTCACTTCTTATGTTGCATGAGAAAGAATCCCTGGCAGAATTAATTTGATCACATTTTGGATCACGGGTTTCAACTGAATAACACGATTACAAATTGGTCAGATTTTAAATGAGCTCTTGTGTACGTCAGCAGACTCATTTCATTCCTCTTCACAGAGTCAGTTATTCGCCAGCTCTGCTTCTTCCTTCCTCCTCTTCTTCTTATGCAATCTGCTCTCCTTTTGACCATTGTTACCTGACGTGCACACGTCAGGCTGCTGTTGCTGCTGACTCTGGACCAGCTCGAGCCGTCCCTCATGGGCCACCGTACAGTCCGCTTTACACACAAAGTAGATTAATGGGTCACTTTCAGTTCACCCAGGGTTCAAGTTACAGTTCAGACAGAGTTCAGCTGAGTGGAAACGGAGGGGAGGAGGGAGAGCCAGAGCTGCTCCGCTGGAAAATACAGAACAGAGACGCAGAGAACCATAAAAACAGAACAAGGATAGAAACACAGAACCATAAAGACAGAACCGAGATACAAACACAGAACCATTCAAACAGACCGCAGATAGAAATTCTGAACCATGAAAACCGAACAGAGATACAAAGACAGAACCATAAAGACAAAACATAAATACAAATAGTTTTTATTCTTTAGTATTCGGGCATGACGACGTGCACAATGAAGTACAGTTGTTGAACGTTCTTTCACTCTTTACAAGCTGCTGCCGAGGAGAACATCCTTCATTCCACCTGAACGAACAGGTGGAATGGCTTCTTCCATTCAGCAATCTTCTAAATTTGCATTTCTTTCGCCTTGTTTCCAAGTTTATTCTCAGTAGTAGCTGATCTTTTCCATTATAGGGTTTGTTTACAGATCCGGACAACTGTACAATATGACACACACACTATATACCAACCATTCTCAACCAGTTTTTGTTTTCTTATTTGTTTGGGAAGGTGGTCCTCTGAAATATTTTAACAATCAGCAGTGGGCCTTAAGTTACAAAATGTTGAGAACCCCTGCTATGTCCTGTAGTGGACTACATGCGTAGTCAAGGATTGTGCATATATGTACGTAGATGGCATTCAAGTGGCTCAGACTGTTTGCTGAATCAGAGCGCTACTAAAGTAAGTGAGGTTTAAATAACAATATGGATGCTTTCTTGCAGGAAACTGCGTATTTGGCTGCACAGCATGAGTTTGTTTTGACTGGAGGACATGTGATAATTCATGAATTAAACCACCATCAGTGTTCATTTAATCGCTCGGAGTCACATCAGCTCTGCAGCTCTTAATCAACATGTTTAATTGAAGCAATCGGGACCAAAGCTGTATATTTTGCTGTATGTCTGTGAGAACAAACTACTGTTTTTCTTGTAATAACTGTAGTTGTATGAAGCACCAGATTTTCCTCTGAAATATAGATAATGGACACGGTGAATTATGCATCACAGGGTGATCGTTCATACTGCCGCTGCCATGACCTTTGATCGCCGTGAGGCGGGTACAGTGTCTGACTTATTCATGACAATGCAGCTGGAGCTGACGGTCAAACAGCCCAGCGCTGCTTTAGCTCTGTGACCCCCCCAGGAGGTCAGAGAAGGAACAGAAAGGGCGAGTTGTGAGGAAGTCGTGGGACCTTGAAGAGGAGCATGTCATTCAGAGGGACAGCAGGGAGACCGGCAGCGTAAAAGGAGTGTGAGAACAGCGGCCGGCAGGTACAGGCCTGGGAATTAAGAGTAGAACACGTTACTCAAAATCCCAGAGGACCAGGAAGTGATCAGCACTACGTAGCACAAGATGATCTGCAAGTACGCGGGTGAGATAATCGCCCTGGAAAACATCAGTCCTCTTGTGTTGAGTTGCAGTTCAGGAGCTCTTCAGACAGAGAAAAAGAATAATTGGCAGTCATGGCGTGGGAACGATTGCTCGAGGTTTCTCCCTGTTAAAAGGGACTTTGCCACGGTCTCCTAGTGCTGCTCATGGTGGGAATAGTTGGGTGTCTGTATGTAAAGAGTTGGTCTGGACCTGCTCTGTATGAAAAAGAGCCCTGAGATAACTTTGTTAGAATATGGCGCTATATATATAAAACTGAACTGACTTGAATCATTCAAATCGATTTTTATTTTAAAGAAAGCGACTGCCATATAACAAGGAGTCCAGTGACCTCTATAAACAAAGGTTGTGACACTGCTCTCACAAAAAACAGCTACGTGACACCGAGCTACAGAAATAAACTGGATTTGACTTATAAATATGTTAAAAGGATAAGAACCCTTCATCCCATCTAACACACACTTGTTTGGACTCTGAGGACTCCGACACCAACTGACCGGACAAATGTTCTTTTGTTTTTTCTTTCAAACATTGCCGCTAGCTAACATTCAGCTTTATGTGTGTCGGTTCTTGCTCTCCCTCCAGGTTTGTGTGTGTTATAGCAGCCTACTGCCCCTGTGTCCTTTGATTAAGGTCAATTTGGTAACTACGGCAACACACACACACACTTATATACATGCATCTCTATTGAGCCAAATCATCCGTCCTATAGTGCCTCACTCATCTGTCCTAAATAAATGTGTGTGTGTGAACGCATCATAGTGTTTTACTGTAATCACCATGTGACTTTTTTAAAATTGCGACAAATGGAATAATGATGGGCTCTGGGCTTTAAGATGCATGAAATATAAACGGTTTATATCATGTACCAGATGAGGTTTTCTGTTATTTAAATGTATCTGAAAGGTTTCAACGTTATTTTTGGGTGCATCTTTTAATGGATGATGGCTAAAAAAATAAAATTTGTAAAAAATAGCATGTCCGGCCTTCAAATTTGCGACATGCACCTACTGTACGTACTTAACCATAGTTGTGCACATAGTTTATCTAAAAAACATGAAGCTGGAGTGCAGACAATCTGCGCAGGCAACAACATATCCGAGTGCAAGCATCCAGTTTGAGCAGAAGCAGCTAATCCAAATGCAAGCAGGTCTGTTTGTGTGCGAGAGCAGGGTTTCGAGAGAGAGTGTTACAAAATCTAACCCTAACCCTCTTTAAGCCTGAGTCACTTTTAGGAAAAAGTTATATGCTATGCTAAGCTAACTGGGTGCTGGTTGTAGCTTCATATTTACTGTACAGACACGAGTGTGGTGTCAATCTTGTCGTCTAACTCTCGGCAACAAAGTGAATAAGTGTATTTTTCAAAATTGGGTTTATGTACATATGCAGTATACTGTAGATATATCATTTATATAATTGAGGCTAAATAACAACAATTCAGTGGCACTACAAATTATATCCTCCAAGTTGATCATAAAGTTGAATCAACACCTACAATATAAGAGAGGATTCATTCCAGGACTATTGTATCAGACTGCACTAGTTTGCATTTTAGCAAGGTGGTATGTATATATATATATATGAGAGAGAGAGCTACAGTATCAGTATAATATTTTAGAGACAGTGCTTTTGTCATGTTTCCTATCTAGATAACGCTGGTGAACAGCTGAAATATTCATAACACTCCCACATCAGGTCACTACCACCAGTGTATCAGCGTGAAACTAGAGGCCAGCCGGTCATATTGATCAGAGATTTATTTTTAAATCAGTTACTAGTCAGAAAGATCAGCGTGTGTTTCATCCTGCAGAGACGAACTGAAACAGCCTCCAACATGGCCGCCGCAGAGAGCTTTACATCACTACATGAGCAGACTGTAACATTTGTGATAAGGACCAACGTAATCTAGGCGGCGGTGACGGATATAAACCCGGTGACCGTAATGTTTCTAATATACGTCCCATATATGCATCTGAGGCCGAACACTGCTGCTGTCGAGTCACATCCAATCAGATCATCTCCACCGCTTATTGTTGCATTTACTGTGTGTGTGTGTGTGTATATTGGATGACATTACTAAAAAGAGTCGACATGTTACACAGCAGTGGAGGCTTTAAACCCTCTAGCATCACACACACACACACACACACTCAGCCTCTCAGCTTGGCTCTGTGCCCCGTATGCATGACAAGACCTCTTGGACCCCCTAAACACGCACACACATACATACACACACACCACCACCCCTCACCCACCCAAACTCGGCAGCCCGGCGCCTAATAGCACCCAACATCTTCCCCTGACGTGGCCGTGTGTGTGTGTGTGCACGGCTGCGGCAGAAAGAACACTGTGACCTAAAAACCCAGCTCACTGAGAGCGACTGCACACCGAACAGAAGGCTCATCCAAGTGTAAACACACACACACACAGAGTGAAGCACACAGGGACGAGTGTGAACACACACACATGCACTACGTCACACAAACACACACACACACACAGCAGATGCAGACATTTAAACACACAAATTGACACACTGAATTGCTGTACATGCTGCAAACTCACTGTTGAACGGCGTCGTTGGCAGTGAAAGTCTTGTTCTCAGGCCTCGTCTTTTCCAATAGCGAAAGAAAGTCACACAAGTAAAATAAATGAGTAAAAGAGAATCTAAGACATATAAATAGTGCAAAAAGCCTGACACATACAGTAACGCGCACACAGGAAGCTAGAGAATATCATCACGCTGTGTGTGTGTGTGTGTGTGTGTGTGTGTGTGCTCAGCGTCAGAGTGTGTGGCTCTGTGGGAGAGGTGGCTGCAGATAGTAAATATTTCTACAGGAGAGATCATCTTGGCTTCACGTCAGAGTCCCCAGCTGTGGGCACAGCGCCGGCCCCTGGCAGGGAGAATATCACGATATCATGACGCTCGTCACTGTTCATCAGATCTGTATCTGCTGTCAATCAGCTTCCACACAAACCAGTCTTATTCACCTGGGGTCGCCGAAGAGGCGGTTTATTTACTCCTTCGGTTCCACGTCCGTGTGCAGGCGTCTCACTGGGCTCGCAGCAGGACCAGAGTCACCCTGGTGGCCATGAGGGTTCTCTGCTCCCAACAGTCCCACGCGCCACTCTCCAGGCCACGCCTCCTCATTTACATACAGCTGAAAACATCTGAAATGTTAAACATATCGTAACATAACGAGGGGTTATGTGCTGAACTATTTACTGGTTGGGACTGGTTGCCAGGCTGACCATGGGTGGAGTACCGAGCGGGCCCAAGGGCTCAGGGGGGCCCAAGGGCTCAGGGGGGCCCCCGAACCAGAGCCTCTTTCTTTGCATTTAGTCAAAACCTGACAGAGTCAAAACATCCACTTTTGAACGGGTGTTTCTCCCCTCAGTTTATCTCCCGGAGAACTGCAGGAAACACTGAAAAGGACCCTCTGATGCAGCAGTTAGCATCAGCTTGCAGAGCGCTGACACTCGACCTGTCAGCACGATGATGCTGGTTGTTGTTTAAAACTTAACTCGTTAGCATTTGCAGCTGCTGTTCGTCTGCTTCCTTTATCTGGAAGCTGATTTATAGGTTTTTCACGATGAACAATTAACATGTAATAATATAATTTGGAATAATTCGCTTGTTACACGTTATGAAGTTATGAAGCGCGATACAGACAAACCGGACTGCGTCAAACGGGAATTATAGAAATACGTCCAATTTAATTTTGTTATAAACGCAATATGCACTTTGCGTATAGATGCTGCTCAGTTTATATTAGGTATTTTACTTGTAAATGCAGCCCTTATCGGGAAATGAGAGTACTTATTATTTATGTATTACTTCCCCACTTCAGGTGTAGACAGGAAATTAAAAGACAAAATAACGCAGTCGGAGCACTTGGTTGTTGCTGAAACACACGAGGTCGATTACTTGCGTACAGCCACAGAGCAACGAGCCAATCGTTGAGAAGCGCCGGGGCCCTGGTGTGTTACATTACAAGTGTCAGGTTGAACACTGAGACCTTCCCCTGCGAGTGCAGATGCAGTGTGTTGGATTTACAGCCTCTTTAGCTCCTGGTGTTTGTTTCTACATTCACTCAGATTAGAGCACTTTTACATTATTCTGTGTGTGTGTGTGTGTGTGTGTGTGTGTGTGTGTGTGTGTGTGGCGTGGTGGGTTGTCCAGACCATCTAGGAAAATACTCGCCGATCAGACCGTCACATCCCCTTTAAGCCCTTTAATACCACAGAACACACTGTAATCTCTGCACACACACTGAGAACATTCATCAATTAGGGCAAACCCCCCCCAACTCACAGAAACTGCACACACACACACACACACACACACACACACACACACACACATATATTTACACACACTGACCTCACTGACAAAACACACTCTCTACCCAAAACCGAGTGCGACAGGTGGGACGGGGTCGAAACTCAACCCTGAAACCAAATGTGAACCCTTAAATAAACCAAATTTAATAAAAACATCAACACCCTCTTTTCCAAAATGCAATTTGTAAAAAAATAAAAAAATAGTCCGTCAGTCTCCAAAGAAGGTCCTGACTCTAAATGTCTGATGCTCACTAATTCATCCTCACAAAGATAGTCATCCAACAGTACACACACACACACACACAGGTCCTTGGTGTATTACTGTGTTCTGACTTAGGCTACCTTCAGGGACACATAAGACGACTGGGGACGGCTTGTCCAAATGGGGACAAAAGCCACGTCCCTAATTGGAAAAAAGCAGATTTTTGGCTCTAAGTAACGTCCCTAAAGGGGACCTAAGTAAACATCTGTGTGTGTGTGTTGTGTATGTGTGTGTAAACTGCTGCTGTATTCGGTGAAGTCTGACTGACATCTGGTGGACAATTCAAGTATTGCGCACATTTCGGACTGTGGTTGACATTTGCTCACGTTCTCCCATTCCTGTCATTTAACATTTAACTCACTAACTTCACTACAAGGACGTCTTTAACCTTTGACGTCCCGGCAGCCTAAATCTGGCACAACCACTTAGCGGATGCAACAAGCTGCAAAATAAATAGCAACACGGGATTGTTTGTAGTTTAAATGGACTACAAAGACCATGGTGGTGAGGTTTTCCTTTTAAAAAATCTGGAGGAAGACATGACCATGTTGGTGCAGAGAGAGAGGGCACAGGGAGCAGTCGCTCCTTCTTCACCCCTCCTACGTTTCCGTTTGATCTCTCAGGATGTCTGACGGTGGATCAGCAGGAACCGGACTGGTGTCGGTGGACTTTGAGATCTTCGGCTACGTTCAGGGTCTGTATGTTTAACTCTCCTCCCTGTCTTTCCTCACTGCTCCCTTGAGCCGAGGCTGTAAAATGATCTGCTGCTTAATTTAGGAACGAGCACGGGATCTGCCTGCACGCTCCCTTCCTGCAGCGTCAGGACATAACATGATGAATTTAGCAGGAGCTTCTAGTGAGCTTTTTTTGTTTGAGTCAGTGGAAATGAGAAACGCTACATTTATTACATATTAAACTACATATAAAGAGCTTCAGGAGTTTGATAGCCATGCTGTCATGCTTCATCTCTGCTGTTTTACTATTACGTCATTCTCTGTCTCTCTTTTTTGATTTTTGGCAGGAGTCTGCTTCAGAATGGTGAGTTCCTCTGCGACGGTTTGCTCCCATCATCACCTGCTGCTTCCTGTGCTGGCAAAACTACATTTCAGTTCACTAACACCCTTCTTTGTTCCACTAGCAGACCGTAACAACCTGCAGCCTGGTGGTTCCCCTGCTACTGTTTTTAACATTGGGGCAACTATGAATTGTGGGTAATTCCTTCAAGAGAGCCTATAGAAGTGCAGAAAGAGCTCAAATGGCAGATCACAGACCTGGGACAGAGCTGAGCCCAGAAAGGGGGGCCGTTAGAACAGGACTTGACTGTTATCAGGCTATCATCGCACATCTGGCCCAAATATGTGGGCTAGCAGGGGTCGACTAAACCTACTAGTAGGTTCAGGAGGCTGTTACCACCCAGCTATTTCCGTGAGCCAATGACGCGTGTTCAGGTGATGCAGTATGAAGATGAAGGTATGAAGGTCAAACGTGCACAGGGCTTTGACACAGAAGGCCGGGGATCCCGTTCAGCGTGAATCCAAAGATCAACGTTGACCTATACTTTGCTTGTGTCACATAATGCACTTATTTGAACCCAAACCATGATCTTTAAACCTAACCGAGTGTCGTTAAACGCAAAGGTGACTGAGTGATCCACCATGTGAAGAGATGGTAACGGCGTCCTCCTTCTGGCAGGCGTAGCAGGCGTAGCAGGTGTAGTCCCTTCTGACCCCAATCAGTGAGGCTAAGGATCTTTAGCCTTATGCACGCTTTCTTTGTCTCCTGGTTAACGTTGTCTTCCAGCCACCGCTGCTCTGTTTAGTCCGCCTGTAGCCGCATGTTTGGCTTCGTGTCTGCGTCTACACTGAAACTCGCGTCCGAGGCCACGTGTGTTAGCGTTGCTTCTCGTGGTGCAGGTTCGGTGGCGTGTTCTGACATCCTTTGGTCCTGTGCTATGAAGTGTGTGCAACATTAACCCCCTCCTGCCTCCCTGCAGTACACAGAGAAGGAGGGTCTGCGGCTCGGGCTGGTCGGCTGGGTGAAGAACACCTACAGTGGGACGGTGGTGGGACAGGTCCAGGGTCCCGCTGACATGGTGGAGGAGATGTGAGTCAACTGCAACACACAAGAACAGAACATTTGTTGTCCTCCTGTATATAACATGCAGGACATTCCCTTCTACTGTTGTGGTTGTACTTGTTTTCAGCCACTAGATGGCGGTCTTTACCTTCGGTCTGAGCCTCTTTTCTTTTTTTATATTCAGTTCAAATGCAAGTAATGTTTTTTCCCCCCCCACAGAATGACCTGATTAGAAACAGGTCCGTGAAGGCATCATGGCAGAGTGTTGCATTCGCTGACACCTCTGAGAGTCACACAAACACAAATGCCACCTCCTCACTGCCCTCTGTCTCGGTAATAACCAATAATCAGTTATGAAACCGAAGCACTTTGCTCTGACGCCCGGCGGGGAGAGAGAGAGTGATGTCACCAGGGTGCGGACGTCTCATGTAGATGACATCACTGCCTCTGGGGATCTGCTGCTCTCTTACCACACACACACACACACACACACACACACACACACACACACACACACGGATTATTTGGATCAAGACTCCGGTAACAGAAATGAGAGTCTGATATAACAACAGAGGGATATAAGAGCTGAGTTTGGCTTTTTATACACGACTGAAGAACATCATTAAAGAGATTAAACACACACACTGTTCTATTTCCATCTATTCTATCAGGGATCTTTTCCGTGTTAACAAGCGAACTCTCACGTCCTTCCCCTCGCCTCCACTTTCACCACGACCTCACTTCCTGCCGGGGCCTGGGAAACAGGAAGCAGCTGATCCTCTGGGCAGAGAATGGGGGGAAGTATAAGGGGGAGGAATAATGGCGAGAGCTAAGGAGAAGACAGGGAGGGAAATATAGGTGGGGGGAAAGGAGAGATGGAAGGAAAGAGGGGAGACAAAAAGAAAGAGACGGAGGAGAGAAGGGAGAAGGGAGGAGATGAAGACGAGCGGTGGAAGAGAGAGAGAGAGAGAGTGGGTGGTTTCCTCTTTTTCCTCTGAGACAGAAATGAAAGATTCCCAGAGGGCCGAGCGGCTTACAAACACAAAAACACTGAAGGGTGGAGGAAAAGAAAAGGAGATCGTTACAACATTGTTTGTTAAAAAAGGAAAAGAAACAGGAAGTTAAAATCCTGCCTAATTTGGGATTTGCTGGAGTGAAACCAAGTCGAGGTGTGAAAACAACATGGAAGGGGGAGAGAGAGAGAACTCGAGTGTGGATGAAGAAAAGGGTGGGGGTGGGGGGGGGGTGCGCTGTCAATGATGAGGGTCCTCACAAGTATAGCATCTGCAGCCATCTGTGGGGATCACGTGTTGTTTTGGAGGAAAAATGGCGGCAAATTACAAACCAACAAACATCCAGCTGCTGGAGACGTAACACAAAGCTGTGTGTGTGTGTGTGTGTGTGTGTGTGTGTGTGTGTGTGTGTGTGTGTGTGTGTGTGTGTGTGTGTGTGTGTGTGTGTGTTTACTCTACTCTAGTCTCTAATCTGAAGTATCTAGCTCCAGG
>JAVQJF010064974.1:0-11630 GCA_036023855.1 Gadopsis marmoratus | reverse complement strand
TCTCTCTCTGTCTCTCTCTCTCTCTCTCTCTGTCTCTCTCTCTCTCTCTGTGTCTCTCTCTCTCTGTCTCTCTCTCTACATGTGTCCTCTTACTTGGGTGAGCAGATAGGTCACACGTTGCAAAGCTTTTAGGTCGAGCGATATGAGGGGGGGTGGGGAAGGGAAAGAGGGATGGAATGAGAGACGGAAAGTGGGTGTGTGTGTTTTTCCACTGTGAATAATTGAAAGGCTGGAGGATGAAAAATGCAGAGGCCATCAGAGAAAGCAGTTTGGTTCTGTCCTGCGAGACCTGACCCGGGTTCCACACAGACTGTCTTGTCTCTTTAACCCTTTGCACAGTCTACAGTCGGCTACAGTGTCTTCTTGAAAGAGAGAGGTGTCATCAGAATAGAGTCAGGGAGTTGAAATCCTCAGATGACAGAAATATTGTATTATATATAATGAATCATCATTGTGGAACTGGGCCCACGTGCACCACCCTAATCTCCACGCCGACAGTTTGCCATACAGGACGTAGAAACGCCCTCAAACATCGGTTTGCGTGTCGATACTGCACCACTAGACAGACCTGTCGACGTGAACAGCAAAGAGGAAACAACACGTTGCATCAACAAGGTTCTCCAGCTGTCATCACAAACAGCTGTGGCTATTTCCATCACCCATATCACTGATCCCCATGTTTGTGTGATTGCGTGGGACAGATGCATGCAGGGTTCGTACATCTGGCCCCAGGTCTGTGCACACACAGGCTGATGTGATGCTCTTCTGGCTTATTTCACACCTGCACAAACAATTATGCAATTTTTTTTCACATTTTAAATTCAATAAAATGTTTTATTTATAGAGCGCCAAATCATAGCAAAGTTATATAGAGCAGGTCCAGACCCACTCTGTATGTACAGCAGCTGTGGCTCAGAGGGCAGTGTGGTCGTCCTTTAACCAGGGTTGGTGGTTCCATCCCAGCTCCTCCTGTCCACATGTCGAAGTGTCCCTGGGCAAGACACTGAAGCTCAATTTGGATGGCCAGAACCACGATGGAGGCAGCATGGCAGCCGTGTCCCCATCGATGTGTGAATTAGATTACTGTTACACCTTAGATTACTGTTACACCTTAGATTACTAACCATCTGTCTGTATGACTCGATCTGTCATCATCCACCTGTCTGTCATCAGCTCCCAGTGTATGGTTCTGTTCCTTGGTTTACAGCTCTGTCGGCTCCTTCATTGTAGATACTGCTTCTGTGTACTGAACCCTGCCTGCTTCAGTAAAGACACTTAAACTCACCTCCTGTCTCGGATCGTGCATTTGAGTCCTCTGCTTGGTTCACCATCCCTCAGTGCGTCACAGTATTGTCATTTGGTTTCTCTGTGTTTTGATATTTCTGGATATTCTTTATATACAACATTTAAGACGTATTCCTCCTCTTCTGCTCTCCCTGAGGTTTCTTCCTTCCTCTTTTGTGTGTATGGAGGTTTTCCTTTTCCCAATACAATGTCTAAGGTTAGAAGATGTCACAACTTAAATAGAATCTTGTGATTTTGTGTTGTATAGATACGACTGGCTTGACTCGACATGCATCTCATAGTCTTCAGTGGTGAATGAATCACTATGGGATGCTGTTAGATAGTGAGTGGACCTTGAGTTGACATTATTTTGTGACACAAGAGGCAAAACAATAAAGACACTTAATACCTACTGTAAGTGTTCACCAAACTGCAGCAGTAAGTCTGCAGGCCACTAGGAATGCATCCACAGCTTACATAGACTGAGTATATAGTAGTAGAATGAGTGTTGCAAGCCCTGAAGGACATAAGCGGTACCTTCTGACATCCATTGGCATACAGGTCGAAGTATGGAAGCTGGTATCACCAGCATGCATGTGGCATTAAATCGAACATACATTGCTAAGCAAAGTAGACCAGAGAAGGTGAAAACCTATATAGCTGTCAGTGTCTGGCATTCGCACCGAACTCACAAGAGTTGATGCAAAAGATGTGTTTGTTCACTTTTTCACAACACCATGTCACATCATTCATTCAGTTTGTGTCCACTGACACCTGATTTTTCAGTGCTGATAAATTACAAGAAGGCAATTAGGGAATATGCCTATAATTACTAAGAGGACTGAACTTACCTTCAAGTGTTAAAGGAAGCTGACTGCAGCCAGAAGCCGGTGAAGTCTCTGTAAAAGGTCAAATGTGTGGGTCGACTGTATCAAAGACTTCTTTGCAGAATTCAATGTCAATAATGTCCAAGGAGCATGATGAGGATTTCAGTGATTAATGGGATCTGTTTGAGTGTGAAAGGAAATGAGCTCACCGCTGCTGAGAGAGGGTGAGCACACTGAACAGGCTATTCTGTCACAGCTGACTGCCGCGGGAAATCTGGCATCAGAGGTTTTTAATGAAATGAGCAGCGCACTCCTCACACCATTTTGTACCGAGTCTCCGTAAGGGTGAAGCCTGGAATGACTGTATTTGAACTTCCAGCAGGAGTTTGAGAAATTACATAAATCCCCTTCTTATTTTATAAAGTATAGTTTTAGGATGTGGCATGGAAAAGAATATCTAACACTAATGCACATGAGGATTTGGTAGAAGATAGGTCACTTTGTAAGCACAGGAAAGTACACAGCTGGAGCCAAGCTGAACTCGGAGGCTCGACACTTATAACCTCCAGCCTACTAGATGCTGTGATTCTGAAGATCAACTGGGGTGTGATAAGTCCAAATGTGGGCTGTCCGGAACCACAGTAAAATGTCCCTTAACAGGATGTCCAATGAAGAGCTGCAAGATGCCACAAGGTGAACATTAAGGAAATTTCATGACATTCTATCCAGTAGGGTTAGGTTAACCCTACTCAAAACCGCAAATAATAACCTCATGGGTCAGGGGATAATCAAAGTCATTAGGGTTCATCCTAATGAACCATGATGGCCATGTCACTCCATCCAGTAGTTGTTGAGATATTTCAGCCAGGTCCAGAGTGGTGGACCAACCAACTAACAGACTAAAAGACTGACTCTGCCATGCCACTAGCTTGACTACGAACTGGCAACTGAGTATAAGTTAAGGTACAAACATCAACCCTATCATTACAGAGAACATTCATATTTGACAATTCAGAAAAACTCCAGATGATGTTCAGTGAAAACCTTTCATGGGCATTACTTTTCCCAGCCCAGTAACTCTCACATCAAGCTAACTTAATCAGGTTTCAATACGTGTGATAACAGTAATTCCCCTCATGATTTCACTTAAAGGCTTGTTACAGGGCAGATCATATGTTACTGTAGAAGGTAATGAAATTACTACATTTTGACTGGACTGGGGGCTGTGGCTCAGAAGGTAGCGCTGGTTGCCCATTAGTTAATCGTGGGGTTAGCGGTTCAATCCTTGTCTTGCCCAAGGACACTTGGTTTACAAGGGTCTATAACTCAATGCTAGTTATGTGAGTGAATGAGAGGCAAAATGTAGAACTTGTCAGATAAAAGTGCTATACGATGATGTATATATAATGTTTTTACATTTCCTGTTATGGTCACTAGTGTGTTGGTGCCTTACTTACAGCAGTTCTTGTTGTGTTCATTGTCCACATGAAAGAAAACAGGAAATTATAGGCAGATGTAAATGAGGTAGTTTGAGGGAAAGCAGGTATAACAACAAGGCAAAAGAACATGAAAGAGATCATCAACGCTGGATGATATTCTGTTAGGATATAGGATATAGGATATAGGCTATAGAAGGGTAAGTTGATTAGTAGCCAGTCTCCCAAAACTTATGCATATACATGTGCCTTTAGGTGATTTCAGCACATTTAATAATGTCATGAATAAAACAAAATATATTCAAAAGTAGCACAAGATGAATGAAAACACATGGTAGAGGGCTGAAACATCTGTTTCACCATTTGACTTCACACTTCTTTTGCTTCCCCCTCCACTCTGCTGTAGCAGCTCCTGTGTCTCTGGCTTATTGCTACTGTATATACTTTACAGCTGACTAATCACGCCGCTTATTTTCACCCTTTCCTTGGTTTGGTTGTGCCCAACATAAGGTGCTTAGATTTTTGAGGTTGTGCATGGAGTGTCTCTGCACCCAGACCGATTCCATTCAAGTGTAATTTTTGCCGTAACCATCTCATAATGTCTTCTTGTATTATTAACACCATGCTGAGTTCGGCCCTTGTCTCTGGGGGGACTGTGGCCCTGCTGGCCCTGACAGAGATAGATGGTGGGTATTTGTTTCAGAGGGTACTCAGTGATGCAGTGCAATAAGAGGGATGCTGGTAGAGGTATCAGCCAGAGGGAAACGAACAATGCCCTTTAAGCCAAACAATTTTTTGCACTTTTAAAACACACTCCATGGAACATGCCAGATGTAGAGGTGTCCCATGTCCATTTGTCTTTCCCTTGCCCCCCATCATGGTACATGTAGCTCCTTTAGCTAATGGTGAAATGTAAAAGCCCAGCTCAAACGCCTCAAACGCCAGTGGTGTTGCAGAGAATACAAGTATCCTGAAGGGTGGACTACGTTTTGCAGCAGAATTTGCACAGCAGTTTTCTTTTTTGCCAGGCGGCATCCTCCTACATTTTGGCTCTGGCACCAGTTCGTCAACCAGTTAAAGGCGGACTGGGATCCAATTCAAGACAAAGTGGACTGTTTGTTGATGAGGCCACATTTTCAGCCATTGGACTGCAGACAATTCCAATCCTTTACCTTACCTACCATCTGCCAGCTGGTCGAGGCAGATGACGCCCACCCAGAGCCTGGTTCTGGTTCTGGTTCTGGTTCTGGTTCTGCCTGAGGTTTCTTCCTGTTAAAGGCAGTGTTTCCTTGCCACTGTCTCCTAGTGCTGCTCATGGTGGAAATGTTGGGTCTGTACATATAGAGTTGGTCTAGACTTGCTCTATATTAACAAGTGCTATGAGATAACGCTGTATGATATAGAAATAAAACTGAACTGAATTGAGTTGAAGCCACTTCTTCTATCTGTGGTACATTCCGTGCAGGGATTTGTCCTCCCACAATGATTCCACCTTCACCTCTTCCTCAGTGGGCTTCTGCTGCCTGAGAGATTCACTAAGCAGCTTATCACTTGGAGCCGTCATCCTGATGTACTCATGAATCTTTGTTGATTCATCTTGGATAGTGGCTCACTAGTCCTCGGCCTCCTTTTCTATTTTACAAATAATAATAACAATAGCCTCTCTCCTTCTCTCTCTCTCTCTCTCTCTCTCTCTCTCTCTCTCTCTCTCGCTATATATATATTAATTGTGACCAAGACGCATATTGCTGTGTCAGTTCTCTCTGGTGAACAAACTATGTAATGGTGACTGTTTCTAATTGATCTCAAACCTAGGTTGGCATTTCTGTACTTATCGGCAAACATATACTGTCGATACAGATATATCTGTCTAGCTCTAGTATACATTCAGTGTTTCTCATGGAGGCCTAACAGACATGTTAATGAATTGTCTAACACTTTTAAACATGTTTTGACACATCGCTTGCAGTCCAAGTTACCCGCCATGCTGCTGTATGTGTGCTGGTAGACTAAACAAGGAAATGTTCATTGAGACATTGGTCCATAGCATCACTAGTGGCCTTTCAGACATTCTTCAATATCTTTAAGTTTCTCCCAATGTGTTGTCACTGTCTTTTTCCTTTCTTAGGTGATAGCAGAGCGTAGTCATGGCAATGATTATCAGACTCTCCAGGAGCTCCAGCAGGAGAACCTGCTGCAGACTTCTGCCGGTCCGTCTTCCCCCATGTCGAGCCACCGTTGGTCCCAGCACCGTTACCAGGGTGTCCTCCCCCAACCTGAACCTGAGGAGGACCCGGAGCTCTTCATCCTGGACCTGAAGAACTTCCCAGAGCTGGCCAATGCAGACATGGGCTCACAGAACCCCAACATCCAGGTAGGCAATATGCCTATATGGGGGAAGTCAGTATTTTTGGACTCATATCAGTGAAATAGGGTTTAGGTCAGTCTTCTCATAGTATGAAGGGTTCATATCATCACTGAAGTGCAGGTGTTCTAGATTAAATCAGTGATCACAGGAGGTGGGGATGTGGCTGAGTCCTCTTCCATCACTTTCTACTCAGTTTCTGTCCTCTGTATCTCCCTCCCGCTCCATACATCCCACCTCCCTGTACAGCTGGTTTGAGTCAGGACAGCGTCTTAAATTACCATGTGCAGGACCTGTAACAGTGGGGCGCTCCAGCACGTTCATAAACCCCAGACATCTACACAGGGTTTGGAGGAATAAAAGAAAGAAGGGGAAAAGTGAAAATATAAAACATATGAGAGACCAATAGAAAAGGTCCAAAGGTTCTTTTTCAGTGAGACTATGAAGCCAAATCCTGGTGGCGTTGGCTTTACAAAAAAAGCCTTATGACTTGTGGAGTGGATTTAATAAGAAATTATGCTGGACTCTGGAATTCACTGTGTGGTCAACAGAGTGAGATGAACATACTGTCATGAGTTCAGCAGAGACAGAACATATTCCCTTTTTACCTCATATCAAGTAGAGTGCATAAGAAAGTAATTTATCAAGGGTCAGTTGATGCTGAACTTTATAGTTCATTTATGATTTTGATTTGAGGATAAACCTATGGAGATATAACCATCTCATTTTCGAGGGGGTTCGCCAACACAAAAACATGGAAATTAAGACCGTTCAAACCCAGCATGTCTCACATGTTCCCAGAATGCAGCGATAATTAAAAGCGGCAGCTTGAAATGTTGATAGGTAATACTTGACCAATCCGTTATCCTTATTCCTCAAGGTGACCCTGAGTATTGTCACTGTGTTTTTGTTGAGATGAGCTACCATTAAAATAAACATGCATTTGGTTATTGGAAAAGTTTCTAGAGCTGAATTGATCTGAATTGATTATTTAAAAAGGTTCTATATGCGATATTAGTTGTCATGCCATGTTGCACTAACACCAACAAAAATGTATAATTTAGTAATGATAATAAAATGAATCAACATAATACCATCAACAGGAACACACACATAAGGGCTCTCCCACAGTCCTAAACCACACACACTGCATCGCTGTCTGATTTTTTTCGGTGCTAGTGCAACATGGCACGACAGTGAATAATCTACAGTAAGTGGCTGTATGTATATTTTTCACCCTGTGTTGATTGTAGAAAACACAAAATGAATTAAAACTTGTGCACAAAATTCTTGGGGAACCATAGAAGGTCACCAGCAGCTGTGTGTTAAGATGTTCTTTCCTGAGCCCCCTCGGAAAGTGTAACCACTGCTGGGCCTTCTTGACCAGTGCTGTGGTGTTCACAGACCAGGAGAGGTCTGCAGAGATGTGGAGGCCGAGGAACTTGAATGACTGAATGACACTGTCAAATAGTGGCGAGCTGGAGAGATCAAGAGTTTCACTGTCTTATGGCCTGAGGTATGAAGCTGTCCCTGAGCCATGTTGGTGTGGGACCAGATGCTGGACAGCAGCAGGCAGAATAATTTATGGCTGAGGTGTTTGGGGTTGGCCTTCTACCTGCACCGCTGGGTGTAGAGGTCCTCCATGGATGGTAGCTCTGTCTTGGGGATATGCTGACCACCCTCTGTAGAACCTAATGATTGAGGCCAGTGTAACTGCCTGAGGAGGAAGAAGAGCCTTTGTCTTGCTGACTTTATGATGGTGTTGGTGTGGTGAGCCCAGGTCAGGTCCTCGAGATTTGAACACAGAGAAACCTGAAGCTGCTGACTCTCTCCACCCTAGTCAAACTGATGGAGATGGGGGCACGTCATCGCCGGTGATCCGGCCGATCGGGAAACTTGATAATGGTGTTGGAGCTGTGTGTGACCACACATTGTTTGTGAACAGGAAGTGCAGAAGGTGGCTGAGCTCACAGCCTTGAGAGGTGTCGGTGTTGAGAGTCAGGGTGGAGGATGTGGTTCTGCCTATCACAGCGTGGGGTCTGCCCGTCAGAAGGTTCAGGATCTAATCTCATGGGGCAATGTTGAGACCTAGGTCTCTGAGCTTGGAGTGTTAAATGCAGAACTATAGCTAATGAACAGCATTCTCACATACGTGTCCAGCTGGTTCAGGTGGGAGAGGGTCACCTGTTTGATAGCAAAGTGAAGTGGGTCCAGTGAGACAGGGAGGGAGGAGGTGATGAAGGTTTTGACTAACCGCTCAAAGCACTTTATGAGGGTCGATATAAGTTAAGGCAGAGGGTTTTGGACTTCCATCTTAATTTTGTGCTGGTTTTCCAAAGCAATTTTGGATTGGATCACCCTGATCCAGATACAAACTACACAAGATTACCAAATCCATATTGCTCTAGATGGGACTACATATCACAATTTAGGCTACTAGCTATGTTAAGAACAACAGGTAGAGTAGCCAGCATTGGGTCACTTCAAGTGATTTTAAAACAATACAAACATCCATCTTCAATTTCTGTTAAACAGGCAGACCCCTCATCTGACCTGCAACAAATAAATACAAACAAATATCATTATTCACAAATGCATTGTGGACTACTTAGTGCAGTACTGTGGCTCAGGAGGTAGAGCAGGTTATCCATTAATCCCAGGCTTCACAGTTATATCCCTGACTCCTCATGAGCACTTGGGCAAGACACTGAACCCAGCACCTTGCATGGCAGCTCCATTGCCACCAGTGTGTAACTGGGTGGATGAGACCAATCTGTAAAAGCACTTTGACAAACATTAAGGTTGGAGTGGTCCATTTACCATAACTGTTTTAAATCACAAAAACGTTAAATGTCCAGTAGTTCAGAGTTCTTCTTTATTTGTGGAGAAAGAAGCATTTTGAAGCTTTGCTTTTAGGAGGCAGATCTCAAGTCTGCCAGATGAATCTGTACTTCTACTCTTTTGGTTTCTCGTTTAAGAAGTGACTTAAAGGCATCATCAAAATAGTCTTCAAGCCTCTTTTCTGAGCTCATGTGGCAACAACTACTGGCTCTACCAGTGAGGATCCATCTTCTTCCTCAATAACATGACTGAGATGCAGAATAAATGTTTCCTGTCAAGTACATTTTATTTATATAGCCCAGTATCACAAATCGCATTTTGCCTCAAGGGGCTCTGTATTAGGATGAAGTGGCTCGCTTTCCTCTACAATTGCAGGCTCACATTCCCTGCAACACCTTGAATCACGTGCAGAGCGTGTATATTTTCAGCTCTAATAGTGTCAAGAGCCACATCTGTGTAATTAGCTCTCCTTAAGGTTTCTGTGTTTTTGCTTCAGCATGGTCCTTTTGCTGCCTTGGCCTCACTTTCCATGACCCTCTTCTGGCCAGACACCATGGCATTCACATCCTGGGTGATTTCAGTTCTCCACCCTCAGTACAACTGAGCCATAGTGGCACCTAACAGCACCTCCTGCAGTTCGTGAACAGTGAAAATAGGTGCTTTAGAGTCCATGGTTCCACCTCTTTGGTGTATTAAACATAGCATCTATAGGTCTTGTCCATCACCACCAATGTATTGATAGGAGAGCGTGCTGTCAAAGTGGAGCAATACACCACTGAGGAACTATATGCTCTGTTTTGCTTTGGAATGTTGATGTACAGGACTGTGCAAACATTTTGGGCAGGTGTGAAAAAATGCTGTAAACTAAGAATGCTTTCAAAAATGAAAGGTTTCCTCAGATCCTTCTGTCTCTTCATGTGATCCCAGACAGACTGGATGATGTTGAGACCAGGGCTCTGTCGGGGCCAGACCATCACTTCCAGGACTTCTTGTTCTTCTTTACACTGAAGGTAGTTCTTAATGACATTGGCTGTATGTTTGGGGTCGTTGTCCTGCTGCAGAATAACTTTGGGGCCAGTCAGACGCCTCCCTGATGGTGTTGCATGATGGGTAGGTATCTGCCTGTATTTCTCAGCATTGAGGACACCATTAACCTGCATCTACATTTGCAGAAATGCAGCCCCAAGAACCTCCACCAGCTTCACTGTTGCCTGCAGACTCATTATTGTTCTGCTCTGCAGCCCTTCGGTGAACAAACTACTTGAAGGCAAAGCGTAGTAACACCAAATATTGATGTGATTTAGATTTTTCTTTTGTTCGCTCACTTATCATTTTGTTAATTGATGAAACTAAACTATTAACACTTGCATTGTTGAAAGCATTCTTAGTTTACAGCAGAACAGGTCCTCATTGCACTGCACTTCTATGCATCTGGGACTTTCTGCCAAATTGTTGGTGACAATATGGGAGTGGACAGACTGCGTCATGAAGTGGCCTGGGCCTGAACATGGTCCTGACATACACATACGCTAACTCTACTGACAACCATGTAGATAGTATGTAAATTAATGTTCAGGATATAGGGGAACATGTTTAAAAAGAATAAAACCTTCTTTCTCTCTGTTCTCTGGTGTTCAGCATTTAGATATGTTCTGTCCTCAGCTGCTGCTTTGTCGTAATAAACAGTTGGAAGCTGTTGGAAACATAAGCAACCTGGGTTTTGTCTAGACATGTGTGTTTATGTGTGCATGCATGTGAGTCAGAAGCAGCTATCAGTTCATCTTTCCAGCCCACTATATTTTTCATCTGTGTTCCTTAGTGCCTTCCCCCACAGCACAATAACCCTCTTTCATAAAAGGAGGATACACTTTTAATCTGATCTTCACATAAACAGACTTCTCCTGCAGCAGTGACATCACCCTCCTCATCGTGTCTGAGAGCTGAATTCAATGATGAGGTGATAAAAGAACATAAGCTACAACAAGTTGACAAGATGATAGTATATCTGAGCTGTGTTTTGGGGTGGTCCCCTAGTGGTCAGAAATCATTTAATGCAGCTTTAATGCATCTACAGTATAAACAAATGGGGCTTCTTTATTGTTATATAATCCATGTTGCATCCCCATTCTTTCTAACAACAACAAAATTAAGAATACATTAATAAACTAAATTGCACCATCCACATTTATATAGCCTAACCCTGCTTCTCTGAAGCATAAACTGCTCCACAAAACAGGCATAGTCTGCAGACAGTGATGAGGCAGAGGTCCATGGAACAAATACATCTTTTGAATAAATGAACTGTCAGGTTACCTAGCTAGCATGCCACCTGACTCCTGGCTGGCTAGCATATTAGCAGCTGGCTTGTAAGCTACAGTGGCGCAGGAGGTTAAGCTGTGGACTTTCAACTCCAGGGTTGGCTGTTTGAATACAGCTCCCGGCCATCTAGTCAGCTGTGGTTCTAGAATTAGAGCCGTCAGTTTGGCTGATTCCAGCCTCCTGTCCACGTGTCCCTGGGCAAGACAATGAACCCTAAGTTGCCCCTGGTTGTGTGTCTATCCTGACCAAGTGCACTTGGTCTGCAGGTCTGGTCGACCACCTGCTGCTGCTACAGTTATTATTAGTGTAGCTGCTGATACTTGTTTATTGTAACATCAGTAACATTGTAGCTGCCATTGCTTTACATCTGTATGTGGAATTGTACTGTGCTGCTGTGTGTTGTCTTTCATCCTGCTCTCTCTCTACCCCCCCCGAACCCCTTTTCTCTCTCTACCCAACCGGTCGAGGCAGATGACGCCCACCCAGAGCCTGGTTCTGGTTCTGGTTCTGCTCGAGGTTTCTGCCTGTTAAAGGCAGTGTTTCCTTGCCACTGTCTCC
>JAVQJF010064973.1:0-17447 GCA_036023855.1 Gadopsis marmoratus | reverse complement strand
TTTGATTAATGTGAACACTCATATCCGCCTTTGACAGTTTTCATCCTTGTAAGCCCCCCCCCCCCCCTTTTTTTTTCCGCGGTGATGATAATATTTAAAGGACTCCGACGTGTGTGTGTGTGTGTGTGTGTGTGTGTGTGAAAGGACACGCTGCTGGTTACAGTGTGCAGGAGGTCAGTGGGGTCAACTCTTCAGTGATGGTCTCCTCATCGTGGTCTCCATTAGCAGCTGTTCTCAGGTCTGTTCAGTGTGCAGTATAGTGCTTGCTGTTGCTGCCTCTCCCTTGCTGTTTGGTGTTATGTGTGACATTGTTCTATCACAACGATGGTTGCTGTTCTGCTTTTTGATTAGGCGTGCCACAAATTATGAACACGTTCTTTACTTGAACTCTTTCTGTTCTTTAATCGTACAAGTCAACAGCCTCCACCTGAATCTAAAGACAGCGGCGTCAAACACAGCAGCGCCATACTACTTGCTGAAATGTGTCACGTAACAACTTAAGGGTTGTGCTGATAATGTCAAAACGACCCTGGAAAGGACAAAGGGGTCATCGGAGTACTGAAGTGTGTCCTGTGCCCACAATGTAAATAATGTCAAATGCAAATAAATCCGATCTCTTCAATAATAAAAGCTTCATTGTGACTTGAACTGACTTGACTAGAAATGACACACGTTTTTATCAAACTTTATAAAAGCCAGAATTAATATTGGAAATCTATTCTTCAAAGGTGGAGCGTGAATGATAAAGGAGCATCCAAAATAACCTCCAATCCTATTTTTACCCATGTATTAATAGCCAAACTGTATGCTTGCATTAACATAGCAGCAGGTGTGTGACGTTGCACCTCGACAGGGCACTGGAGTTCAAATCATGAGGTGATGCAATGCCCCGCTGTGCCTTCCAGCTCACTCAAGGATTTCTTCATGGACATCAGTGATATCTGCAGGGTGGAAGTGTAAGGTGCAGCACAGGATGTGGCGTGTATTCGGAATTTTCAAACACAGGAAGATCTTTGAGGAGACAATGTCATTACCAGTCCTGGGGCACAGAGGCGATTGTAATTCACATGGAAATATAATTCTAAATAACATTAAGACCTACTGCCTATTGATATTCAAACCTACAGTAACAAAATGTTACGAAGAACAATTCAATCTGATCTGTGACTGAACTACTTAAGTTTACATTTACGTCACACCCTGCTTAAATTTCTGAAGGGTGTGACGTCTGTTTTTTATTTGAACGTCGGAGTAAAAAAAAAGTCTGCAGTTCTTAAAATGTAGAAAAGAAAAACAGAGCCAAACTCAAAGACTGTCTGTCTGTCTGTTGGACTCAGTTGATGTCAGACATGGACAGTTATATTTACTTTAAAGTTAAAGTCACTTCTCACACAGGGTTATTCTTTCCATCCACACACCTCAGCCAGCTGCCCAGTATGAGTGCCAGTTTGATTTCAGGACGCTGACTTGTCCTGAAATATTGACTTGTGAATACCAAAACAATCAAGTAAACCTACACATGCTCATAAAAATATAAACATCTTTATCTAGCGTAATCTCGCTCTGACTCAATCCTCACGTTATTGTTTGAAAACGTCAGGTATGAGCCACGAAGTCAGAACAAAGTTTGCAATGTCTGCAAATCTCTGAGTTTCACACGTGGCGCTGAGCATTTCTATTATTTGCTTAAACGTGCATATGCAGTTGTGCTGTGCATCAATATGAGTAAATTAAAGCTTTCAGATTTGGATTTCTGTCTAAAATATTTTGAGGTTAACTTAAGGTATGTCGGTCTAACCATTTCTTAGGTAGCATATTGGCTACTAACAGTATGACATGACTGACATGATTGACACATTTGTCTTATAAAGGTATGTAAGCTATGCTTTTAAGGCCTGTCTCAATACTGTCTTCCAGGCAGTCCCCTGGGTACGTACATGTATTAAAACAAACAAAAAAAGCACATTTTAGCCTACTTTAGATCATTTCACAGCCAAATGTGAGACAATACCGCCACCGTGTGGACAGGCGAGCAGCGCACCGGACAGTGACACAGCAGGAGGCGGGGGGGGGGGGCAGTGAGCCAGACCGGATCCTTCATGAGGGAAGAGGCCAGGGACAGCCAGCCAGCCCCGGCTTCTCTTCACTGATATTATTCTGTATCGTAGGCCAGGGAGCCCGAGCACGGGGCCGCGGTAGTGTTCGTAGGATGTCCCGTCATGAAGGTAAGAGCACACGTCGGCACAGAGCAGAGAGCGAGTCGGGATGTGTGATCCAAACGTTGCCAGAGCGCCGCTAGCTAACATCAGCTAGCCGAGAATGTCTTATTTTGCAGTCCATCCCAGCTAACGTCGGCTAGTGTTAGCAGCGAGGCTGCAGTGTAATTTCGTGGGGACGCACTATGGCGGCCACAGAAATGTGTATCTAATCCAGCGGACCTTGCGCTTGACGTTTTAAGGTTTTTGGGTCATGTGCGGCAGCGTTAGTTGACCAAAACAGCGCTGACATATCCGCGGGAGACGCCAGTTAACGGCAGCTAATTGTGTTAGCTAGCAAGCTAACTGGTGACAGGTTATTTAGGTTAACGTTAACGAGTTGGGGAGCGAGGGGGAGTGCCGGGAATGGGAAACACGAGAGAGCGGCGAGTCCCAGACGGCGTTGCGGAGTCGAGGCTTGCCATGTCGTTAATGTTTGCTAGTTTGAGCTCCCTTCCTGCTGAAAGCTGGCCTTTTTAAGATTCCAGTTTCGCAAACCAACATTCACCTCGTCCTTGTGGCCAACCTTGTTGGGCGTGAAGTTCACCGTTGGTGCCAAGTAGACGTCAGCTAAGACTGTCAGGAGATGTTTCAGCTCACCAACCTTTTTAAGAAGTTAAGTTAGGTGAAGTCCACCACAGCTGCCTAGCTCGTCAGCTAACAGTTGTGCTAACGGTAGCTGGTTTATTCGTTAAACGGTTAGCCAGCAGCGAAGGTTAGTCGGGCCTGAACGGCCTTTATTTTCCACGCCTGTGTCGTTGCAGTAAACTTTGCTGTCAGTAGCTCTTTGATGTTCAGACTGAGGTGTTTGTGCAACTGCTAGTCATGAGCCGCCGCACAACAGGACCACTGAGCTTTTTACTGCTTACTAGCTATTAACTGAGACATGAGGTAGGTTAGATTAGTCTGCTGTCACACAACACACCGAGACTGCACGACTGTCCAAGTCAATCAAGAACTGCCAGGACACACAGGGTCCCGTATAACTATATATATTATATATTAGTGATGAGGGTGGCGTTATGAAGGAGCTTGGTGTTGTGAGTGTAGATTTATTAAAAGCTGAGTGGGGCAGGCACTAGTCTATAAGTCTGTCGATCACTCCTGAGTAAGAGGATTGCTACAGGTGGTGGACACAGTAACATAACTGTAAAATATGCAATAAATACACACTTACAGTTAATTTCCTTGCTGGACTGTGTCAAAGACGTGTCCCTTCTACTCCACGTTTGTTGTAAAAGCATTTCCTTTGAATGCATCTTTTTTTTTTTTTTATATGGCATTCAATTTTGCGATGCAATCAAACGACACAAAATGAAAGGAAACTTTTCACCTAACCCACGTCCCTTTACCACCGTGACAAAAGCAAATATACAGCCAAACCACCAACATACAAAAATGCATAGCAAATATAGCTAATGCATTCCAGTACACTAGCACAGCACCACAAAACAAGTTGAATCAAAAGTCAGTTTATTTATTATTTATATTATTTATTTATTCTAGGACTATCATATTGGATTGCATTATATTTTGCAGGTGTTTGTGTACTGTTCACCACGTGCATAAGACCTTTGAGCATCTTGCAGTGATCTGGGATGTTCCAACACAAAAGTGTGGAAAAATGCAAGGCATTTGGATAATTTGTTCACCCTTTAGCAGGATATCTAACAAGAAGACTCCACATTCTTCTAATTGAAATGCCCCTTTTCACCACCATTTTTTTTTCTTTAATATTTGCGCTCTCTTGTCTCATATCTTATCCTTCTTTCCTCAGGCGTGAGCTGTGATGCATGTTTAAAAGGCAACTTCAGAGGTCGACGATACAAATGTTTAATTTGCTACGACTACGATCTGTGCGCATCATGCTATGAGAGCGGTGCAACCACAACCAGACACACCACAGAGCATCCCATGCAGTGTATATTAACCAGAGTCGACTTTGGTAAGTACAATTGATATTCATCTCAGGCTAATTATGAGCAGAGTGGCAGGTTGTGAAAATATGTTTAAAAAAAGTGTGAATTTGAGCCATGTGATTCATTCAGTATTATATTAGTTGTTGTGATTAATAATGTGTGGTAACACTTAATCTCGATAGACAGATGTTGAAAATCAGCTGACATCAAGCAGGCAAGAAAGTATAGATGTTGACTGTAGTGCACGAACATTTGCTGCATCTAGTGAGGGAGGGTGTGTGTGTGTGTGCATGACGTGTGATGTGTCCATAGACGAGTTGAAAGACTTTGTCAGAATATGCCGAGAAGGAATAGCTTCATAAGTAAACGGTCTGGAATTTTCAGACTAGGTTTTCAAACCTGGCACAGAGACTGTATTTTTCTGCACAGGTACCAGTCACAAATAATCAAGAACAGGCATTTCTTGGCATGTCAAGCTTAGGATAAACTACTAATACTGGTAGTCTTTGAAAACCTCACTGGCTATGCAACAGTAGTAGCGCGTGTTATCTTTTTATGGCACTGGCTTTTGTTTTCAGATGGGAAGGCTGCTCCCAAATGGCTATGCTTTGACAAATTTGACCCAGACAGCCTGAGGAGGTTTTGGGAATGTGTTATTGGGCTTCTTGTTATGATTTATCTCGACAGAAATTAAACATTTTTAAGTGGCAGCAATGGGGATAGAGCTATACCAATCCTAACTATATATATATATATATATACTATACCTTACTACCAATAAATTAGTAAACCTGGCATTACAGTAGACAGACATCTCAAATGTAGTACAGTTATGGTTCTGATTGAATGGACCATTGATCTTGCTTTTGGACGACCGCATCTACTATTACTTCATGCATTGGTGCTGTGAAATATGTTGGTATTCAGCCATTCACACATTGGGAACGCTATTTTACAATCTGTTGAAAAAATAAATACAAACTGTTGCTGGAGACACAACAGAAGGTGCAAGCTCACAAAGAAGTCTTAATTTTTGTGGTTGTGGTGTGTGTGTCTATTTTCACTGTGCCTGTTGGGCCTCCACCAACTGGAGATCTCAGAATTTACACACACACACACCTCAGTTTAATGGTAGAATTGAAATATTTGTATTGTTTTGATGGGGGGATAAAGCTGTCATGAACTGCCAAATGTTACTCTTTTTTTTTTTTTAACTGGACTGTTTAGTTATAGGCAAGCTCTTGCTGTAGAAAGGCTTCTTATAGGTGGATTTATATGGAGCAGGTTAGAAAAAGTGTATTACAAACTGCTTCTGTAAAACTGCAGTAATCAATGTTTTCATATTAACAATGACTACTATGTGAAAGGGCTTGCTCATAATGATGCCTGTTTCGGTTTTATGGCCTGCAAATGTTACACTTTTGGTTGTAGTCTCACCACTGTCATCAACAAATGCCCGGCACCAAATGGCAGCCAGACAAAGGACTTGCAACTTGTTGGTGAACAGTGGAGCATTCAGCAGCTTAAGAACCACATATTACTCCCAGTAGTTGGTGGAATACCAAAGAGAGCTAGTAGGAAAGTGGAAACTAGACTTGCATTCATCAGGTGGACAAAAAACAATACTCGAAATAAATGCTAATGGTACCCTGTGTCTGCTGGATGTGTAAATAGGCACTGTTTGCTAACACAGCCACCGTAACAGGGTTTTAAGGTAACAGTGTTGTGTTTCTGTCGACTGCAGAAAGATGGGGGGGGGAAATCACTTAGTGTAGGTTTAAGTAAAGCTGTCATGAAAGCCAAATGCCAAACTCTCTTCACCAGTATCCACTGCTCTTTGAGATTTGATTCAGGAGTTTTATCATGTCATTCTGTGGCAGCCGTGATGAGATTCGGTCCCATCATGTAGGAGAAACACTGCAATCCCAGCACCTGAAATCTACTTGATACATGTCAAAACCATTGACACTGAATGCCGTGTGCATCTTGATTCCCCTCCAGACCTGTACTACGGTGGAGAAGCATTCTCAGTGGAGCAGCCACAGGCCTTCACATGTCCTTACTGTGGCAGGATGGGCTACACAGAGATCTCCCTGCAGGAGCATGTGGCTGCAGAGCACACAGAGACCTCCACAGAAGTAGTAAGTTGGCTTCAACTTGACTAGATGTTTGCACCTGGAAACATTTACACTTGTGTTTGTTTTTTTTTTCCTCGCATGCCTCAGAATGTTTTCTCAATGGAGAAACTTGAATCAGTGTCTGAGAATGTCCTTCACATTAGAGGGCCCTGTAGGTTTTGATAGTATGCTGTAGTATGTTTACATCTTACGCATTGTCTTGCTTCACAGTAGCTGCGTTTACATGGACCCTAATATTCCAATAATGATCAGAATAAAAATGCCTTATGTAACCACCTCCATCGTAAGCGACTGGCCCAATTGGAAGGAATTGTCAATCAGGTTGAGAGGGGTGGCATAAACGTCTTGATAATCCATTCAACAGGAAAACATATTAGCACCTAATAACCATGTGAACACTTGATCTGATTTTTTTTCTATCTGGAAAAAGTTTATTCTTGTTTGTCCAAAAGGTTTCCAGGAGGGACAGAATCAGGGCTTTCTTTTGTTGGAGACCCTAAAAAGCTGGTCGAAACAACAAGTTGTTCAAAAGTGTTTGAGGAAAAGTTTGAAAGATGATTGACAACTTCTTCTTCGCTATATTTCCGTCAGATTAGGCACTTCACGATGAGTGGAACCACTTTGCATGTTAAAAAAAAAGTTAGATTTCAATAGGGTTGACAAAATATTGTCCATGTGACCACACAGTCGAAGCGTAGTTGTGTTGGCAGCTTCTGACTCTGCAAGAAAAACTGAACAGCAAGTCCGGTAGACACTGCAGCTCTATATATAGACGCTCACTGTTTGTCTTCCGACAGCAGGTTAACACTGGTTTGAACTGCTGAGAAATACTTCAAAGAACCGTAGCCCATGTACTGCGCACTTTACTTAACTGCTGATGTTTATCCCCCAATGCATGGCATTTATTTTAGGTTTTTTCTTCTCTCTCGGTGACCCCTGATTTCCATTCATTTTAGAGCCAAATGTAAATCACCCTGCCAGGTTTGACAGGCAACACAGAGCTGGAGCCTTCCCGAGGTCGCATCTCTTCGTGTTTAAATACAGCATTAGTACAGTAGATATCTGTCAATCGCAGTGTTTGTTCAAGAGGACCCGGCACTGATGGATGTTGAATGAGAAGTGCGCTGATTAATTAACGTGTACGCTCTCTCTTCCTGCCCTATAGATCTGCCCCATATGTGCAGCGCTGCCAGGTGGCGACCCGAATCATGTGACAGATGACTTTGCTGCTCATCTCACACTTGAACACCGAGCACCCAGAGACTTGATATCCTTTTCAAGTATGCTTGCCACTGGTTTGGTGCAGAGCGGAGGCAAGTTGTCTTCATTCTTCTCCTTTGAGGTGGTACATTAACTGCATTATGAAATGTGTTGCTGAACAGCAGCTCGAATGCAGTTCAATGTTGCTTTCTGTTCTGCACCCAAAGTGTTATCGGAGCCACGTGGATGTTTTGACCCCCAGTAGCATTGTAGGTTTGATGGTTTGTAGGGATGTAACAATCTAGTTCGTACAAAGCAAAGTTCTGGAAAATGCTTAATTTAAGGATATAAGGAACATGCTTGAATTCAAATTTGCTCCTTGAAAAATGCTAGATAATCAGGTGTTTCCTTGACTCATGTAAACCAAAAATCTTTTAATATCTGAAATGAAACAATCCTGTCGTCCATATTTGTTTGTCTCCTGGCATTTAAAGAAACTATTTATTTGTGATGATAAAGGCTTTGAGAGTCTTGAAATCTTTGGTTTAGGTACCTTGAAAGTGCTTGATTTTTACTCTTAAAAAGATGTACGAACCCTGTACTGGTCTGATTAAGCGGATCGGGTATCGGCTCTGTGTTACTTAGTAAGGTAAAAAGATTTCTGGAAAAAGAGCACAGGCATCAGATTGGTACTTGGTATTGACAGATACCCTAAAGTTTAAGTATCGGTATCTGGGGAGGAAAAAGCTGAACCAGTTAGGTCATCGCTAATAGTTTGCATTGTTTTTATCACCTGTTTTAACAAAAAGCAGTTAATTGCCAGTAAAAGTGAAAACCGCAAAGAACATAAACAATGTAGGCAAATAAAGCGGGTGTTATTTTTTTAGAGAGAAACACATTTACATGATTGAGTCTTATTGGGAAGACGGCAACTCGAGCAGAGGACAATATTTTTTTAAAGGACAAAACAAAGTTGAGGAATGGTCTTGTCTGTTACTCTTGATTACTGTGGAATCTCCTTAGACTGCGAGGCCTTGCTGGAATGTAATTATATCCCCTTCATTCCTTTTTTGAGGTTGAAAATGCAGTTCATATAGGAATTGACTTGCATGTATGAGTGAACTTAGTACAAGTTGTTCAGGAGACCCACGGAAAGGAGCTCGTTTCAAGAATTCCTAAGGCAGTGAGCATTACATTTAATTATTTTTACAGCATCTAGTTTTGCCTGTCTGGAACCAGCTGAACTACTGAGGGATAAACTCAGAGGCCTGATGGCAGCAGCCTGGCAGTCTATTTATAGAGTGCTTTGAATAAGTGGAGAAAACAAAAGATGCAAAAATCTAGTTAAATGAAACGGACCGAACAAGTGCACCTTATTCTCCACAAAATAGGGCCATAGCTTTTGTTTGCAGGCGTACACTGTGGGTTCGTGGTGACATGAGAGCAACATGCAAACATGTTCGCGGGTCGCAGCAGGTTCAGGAGGCCTGAGTGTAATGAATATTTGGAGAATGGCAGTTTCTTTAGCACCCTTATGCTCCTGATGGGTTCCTTAACGGCGAGCTCCACGATGAGTCCAGCGGGGTGCGGCATGTGAGGAGGATGTTTCACCCTGGGCGCGGGCTGGGGGGGCCGCGAGCCCGCAGGTCTAACATGCACTTCACCAGCAGCACCACAGGGGGGCTCTCCACCAGTCAGAGCTCCTCGCAGAGCTCCAACTACAGCAGAGAGGCCATGGACCCCATAGCAGGTCAGTCACACAACACACACACACGGAGAAGTCACGGGTACGTGGTAAAGCCCATGCTGACATGTATGATACGGTACAGGCTCCCTCTGAGGCACATAGTCGCAGAAGAAGAGGCTGTGGAGCCTGATGTAGGTCAGGCAAAAGGAAACTATTATTAGTACAGTCAGGCACAATTATTTTCTTGTTGTTCATATGTAATTCAGTATCACCCAGCTGCAGCTGCAGGAGGTCTGACACACAAAACACCGGTGCTCGGTACTAAATCAGCTGTGTGGCACTTTATGAATAGACACATTTAACACATTTTCCCAGTATAAATGGTTTCTCACACACAATGATAAATTACCTGCAGTAGCGTAAATGTTATACATGCCTCGCCAGTATTTCAGTGTGCACTTAAAGGTAGTCTGGAAAGAACAGTAATGTGTGGGCAGAGTTGTTGCTGTGGCAATTCCTCGTTTATCCGATTTTAATCTGATTCAGTGCAGTCAGGTCCAGCTGTGACACAATGAGGGTCCCTGTTCAGTCTGCTTCACAAACCGGGCACCAGCTGCCTCTCTAATGACCTTCTACACCTGCTGGGCCGTTGACCCGACTGGTCGAGTTCTAGCCTAAAAACTTCTCTGCTTCTTATCAGCATCTTATCATAGTGTACGTGTGTCTTTTGAGTTATAGTGCTGTGCTTTTGATTGTGCACAGCGATCCTACAGCATTGTTCTGGTTTTTGTTCTGCGACAGAGCTCATGAATGCTAGTTTATAGATAAACCGTGTGATCAATTTGATGGTAAATTGACGAAACACATTTTTAAAAAGGTATTTTTAACTACGTTTGCATGATATGCTTAAAGATGGTGTACTGGCTTTCTGGTAGACTGCTTATCTTTGCACTAACCACTGTTGATGGTTTGAGTGGAGGTGGTTCATGTTAGTGACACAGGACTGACCTGACCACCTCCTTTCTGTCTTCTCCATCCGGTTCCTCCAGAGCTTCTGTCCCAGTTGTCGGGAGTGCGGCGTTCGGCAGGCGGACAGCTCAGCTCGGGCCCCTCGGCCTCCCAGCTCCAACAGCTTCAGATGCAACTCCAGTTGGAGCGCCAGCAGGCCCAGGCGGCGCGTCAGCAGTTGGAGACAGCCAGAAACGCTACCCGGGGCGGCGGCCGTGCCAATGCAATCCTCAATACCAATTCAGCCGCTGCAAACCCCAACCTCAGCGCCAACCACAATACCAATCCCAGTCCCAACCCGGGTCCACCTGAGTCCAACACGCAGCATTCTGCACATAGCTCCCAGTTTCTACTCAGCAGGTGGAGCTGTTGCTCTTATTTTTTCCATTTACTTTAAATGTCTTTTAAAGTCCCCCTCCAATCAAGACATGTTGGCTTTCACTGCAGAATCATTTATGTGCAGTTTGAACACTAGAAAGCTGTTTTCAGATGTATCTGTAAATGGGAAGATTCTCTGCTCACAGTAAAGGTGACCTGTGGAGTTCCCCTGTAAACAAAGTTTCTGTTTACGTTCGGCGTTAATCACCCAGACATGTTCAATGCGTTTCCTTCCTTAAAACTATGTGAAACCTGTAAATTGTGTCCAGCAGTTAAACTTTTGAAATGAACATTTGCATAGATCGTGGATTTTTCAATGGAGAATTTAATTTAAGTCTTAAAACATGTCCGGAGGGGATCTTTAACCTGATTTGTCATCCATCTGTCTTCCTCTTGTAATCAACTGTTACATTCTCATCTCACCTTTGTCACATTACTGTTGAATCTCTCCCCGTGCAGGCTGAGCGAACCGCGGCTCTCTGAGTCAGAGCGGCAGGCGTGTGAGGCCCAGTGGGCCGACAGGAGTCTGTTTGTGACGGAGCTGCTGCTGTCCACGCTGCTGCCCGACGAGGACGCCTCGGCCTCCTCCTCCGAGGACGAGGACGACTGTCACGGCTCGTTGCGGAATTTCGCTGACTTCAAGGCCATGGGCTGTGTTGAGGTCATGACCTTGGACGTGGCACTGGAGAACCTCAACCTCAAGGAGACGACCCCGGCTACCAAGACGACGAAAACGACGACTAAAACGGCACCAACGAAGAAAGAGCCTCCTGCGCCGCCCCTTTGATGACATGGCCACTCCCTCCCCTCAAACCACCATTGTACCTGGCTGACTGCTGAGTCAGTCCAACTGCCAATGGATGACAAAAAAGACTGCAGTTCTTTTTGGCTTTGTTTTATTTTATTTTTCTCAGTGATCGTCATTTCAGCTCTGTCGCTCCCCACTCAACCCACCCCCCGTTTATTACGTTGTGTACATTGAATAAAAGTAGTGAGACGAGAGAATGTGAAAGTAAGCAAGCGTGGTGGGTGCGTGAGAGAAAAATAACTATATAAATATATTATAGAAAAATCTATATGAAAGTTGATAATCAATTCCACATAACCCGCGTTTCCTCTAGCAGATGAGCAAAGCGTAGTTAGCTGTTAAGGAGACAACACATCACACACTCACCCAGGGAGAGGAGGCCGACAGAAACCTCTCCGATAAAAACGCTGCTGTGTATTTATAGTTATTAATTAAAGAAGTGCTTGGATGGTTTACCACAACTTAAGCATGAGCTTAAATCACCATGTGCCCACTTTTAACTGCACAGTCACTAGACAAGGAGCTCTTTCTCTTTTGTTCAGACACTTGAGAAACTGTAAATGAACGGTGCCGAGTGCCACATCACCGGCATCACACACACACAGACTGCTGGCCCCGTTTGGTTACGTTCATGCCGTCTCAACCCCCTCCCCCTTGTGTGACATCACCTGTTTTGGGTCCGTGTGACCTTGCTTTATATCGACTGTGGGCACTTTGGTTTTTGAATTGAATATCCAGTGTCCATTTGTGTACACTACAGATGCGCTACGTAAAGGCGTTACACAACCCGGAGGCAAACATGGATGAAGCAGTCTCTTCAGTGTGACCATTTTTAGGCCTTTTCTAATATGGAAGAAACACAACACATATAGTTGTTTGTTCGTTTTTCTTTTTTTGTTTTGGGTTTCCTCGCTCTCTTACGGAAAAGACCAGACGCTACTCTCCAGTTTCCCATGATCTGAAATTAATCTTCTCTCCATTACTCATGAATGCAAAGATTACTTATCATGTGACTTGAAGGAGAGAATCCTGTATTGCTCTTTCCATTAATTTCTCTGTCGAAAAGATCTTTGTATGCCTCCACTGCTACCTGAAGAAATGCAATGTATGTTTTTGGCTCTGCGAACAAGCCAGATCACAGGGTAAACCTTTCAGTTTGGAGGACAATAAAAAGGTTTTGGATGGAAATTAACTAACCCAATCCCACTCTCTGGTTTGTGTTTTTACTTTGGTTTTTTTTCTCAGTTAACTTCTTGGTGAGCATGTACAGCATATGGTATAAAAAAAAATAAACACCTATCTTACAGGTCAAATAAAATCTCAATTAGTCTTGTCATCTCCTGATACATGTCCTCATTCACAGCAGCAGAGCAACATCAGATTAACATGCTACTAAATTATGTACAGGTGATCTTTTGGACTGAAATTCTTTAAAAACAAAAAAAGATGTGGTATGTCTCACTGAACAGCTAGTCATTCATGCAAATCACATCACATAAAATGTCTAAATAATAAAAAGAGCAAAAATAAACATTTTACTATCCAAACAGTGAATAGCAAAGTAACACTTAGATTTACTCAAACATCAGTGGAAAAAGTTAAATATTTGTGAAAAAAGACAATTGTCATGTAAATGGCCTTAAATGAGATGTCTCAGTCAAAATACTCTGCATTCACTGAAAAACATTACATAATTAACACTGCTTTATGAAACTATCGATTGGCTGTATGAAAACAAACACTACTTCCATGTAGACTGAGGCCTGAAAAATTAATGCAAAGATGGGGTGCAACTGTGAAACCAAAAGACATGCTGTTCTTTTTGGGTACCTTTCCTTTCCTCACAGGAGAGGACAGAACTTGTGATTTACACAGCAGATATGTATGTGCTTTACAGAGTGCGCCAAAAGGCATCGGGCATCTGGATGGATAGATTTTAACTGCAGAACCTGCTGTCGGCAACATGCATGCTTGCTAAAGAAAGTGGTTCAGATTCTCCCTGCATGAGAAAAGTCACTCAAACAGAAGGGATACAATTACATAAGATGGGGAAAAAAGTAAACCAGAAGCCCGGCAGTGTTTAATTGGTTTGACAACTTGCAAGCGTCTCCCTATTTAAAATGTTCATTAATTTACATCTTAAAAGTGAGGCTGTGCTTTTTTAAAGTCACTATAAACTTCGAGTTTGAGGTTAAGTGGACTCATCATGGATCAGACTTTTAATAGTGTGCAGGAGCCAGACTTTATCACAGCTGAAGGGCTTTCTGTTGTCAATTAAGATGAACCACAAATAAAGACATCAGCATGAACAAATACCTTTGGCAAACCATGAACAATGTCACTTCCTGAGGCACTGCAAACCCCTGACTGCAGGGAGGTCATGGTTTCCATTTCTTGTTGGTTACTGATTTAACCAACAAGAAATGGAAACCATTATCCCATTTTAATGGTGTCACTTGCTGTGTGCCAGAGTCAAACCAGAATCTTTCAGCGTTACTGTAGAGACACAGTCCAGCACAGACAGCCACAGCGCTGGGAACTTAAAAGTGCAATCTGTGCCAAGTCACTGAATTATTATCGGAGCGCAAAACCCCTAAATAACAGCAGCCTGAAAAGATGTGGCAGATTAACTCAGTCTTTAAAGGAGGTCGGTTGCTGTTGGAAACCAAATGCATGCAAAGTTGGGGGGAAACGAGCAAGAGACACAACCACGACATTAAAATGTTGTAGGGCACAATATATTACAGATACGCAGTACAACTACACAGGGTATAAAGCCACCA
Organism: Gadopsis marmoratus; assembly: GCA_036023855.1. Taxonomy (NCBI): domain Eukaryota; kingdom Metazoa; phylum Chordata; class Actinopteri; order Centrarchiformes; family Percichthyidae; genus Gadopsis; species Gadopsis marmoratus. The sequence continues at coordinate 3,271 of JAVQJF010064973.1, read as the reverse complement.
AGAGTAAATATTTCAAATATAAATTAAAATACAAAACAGCGAGTGTTATTGTCATGCATGAATAGTCATGAAGTTCTTAAGCCTATAGCGCCATGAGGGAGTACTTCACAGTATTATGAAGACTATAATTGGAAATGAATATATAGCCATTGAATTTGGTCAAGAGAAAGTGGGGTTACATCACACAGCCGCTACACAGCAGTCAAACCAGCAAATAAGTAAAGTTGTTTGATAAGGCCAGGAAAGAATCACCGGTCCACAATAACTTTGGAGCAACAAGGTGTTTCTATATTATATAGAAACATCTGGTCCCAAAACAGTGCGACACCAGGGAACTTCAAGTTCATGTAAAAAAAATATATATATGAAGGTTTCATTTCTGGGAGTTAAATCATTTTCATCAGGACTTTGTTCATGTCAAAAATGAAGAAATAGTTCTTGGCAAAATGTACGGCATACACAAATAATTGAACTCTTAACCTCTGATCATCTGATAAGACATGGGGACATACAATATTGATAAAAGGCTAAATTATATCATCTTGCTGCATCTGAACAAAGTATGTAACAAAGCAATAAAATGAAAAAAAAAGATACAGAAAGTGTTCCCAGCTTGTAGTAAGAGTCATGTCTTGAACTCGCACACGTTTCCAAAAATAAAACACACAACTCAGTGGAATTTAGTTATTCTTTGTAATTTTAATTCCCATAATTTAGTTTAAATGCAGACATTTTTTCCCCACTAAAATCTTAAATAAAACATTACAGTACGATATATGCAAATCAGAAGAGCTTTAAGATTTTGTAGAAGCAGGCTACAGTTTCTTTAGATTTTTTATTCATTTATTTAATTTTTTTTTTTAAGCTTCTGAAGGACCGGACAGTTAAACAGCAGTAAACAGTAAAAAGACAACACAGAGCTGTAAAGCCTGCAGGCCAGCCAAGGAGCACATTCTATTACGAAACAGACCAGAAAACTAGAGTCAGCACGGCACATCCAGATGAAGAAGGGCTGAACCGACGCCCCTCCACCTCTGCCAGGTGGTGCTAGTTCCACACAAACAGGAGAGGGCGCTATTACACCAGGGCAGGTGGAGCTACGCGACCACACAGTGACAGCAATGTAGTTGCACCTTCACATTGAGACAGCTTGCGTTGCACATTCCGGGAGAAAGACATTCGGTTTCTCTAGTTTCTCTCCACGGAAAGGTGCAAAACAGCTGGAACAGCTGTGCAATAGAAGCACAGCAACTCCCGCAAATGGCAGTTGCACCTTTCATTGGTTTAGACTGATCAGTTGAAACGGGACTGGTCTAAAACGCTGTGCCCTCTGTGCGGGGAGGGGGAGTGTAAGACTACGCCATCTAGTGGCTGCGTTCATACCTAATCAAATCAGCGCACATTTTACCTGCACAATCACTGCAATTACTATTGGCAGTCAGGATTCAATATGAACTAAACATGTAAGTAAATGTACATTTTAGTAGAGTAGTTTGATCTGTAATTGATACGGTAATTAGACTCAATAAGGCCAGACTCAATTAAAGGCCCTGAAAATCCATTTTTGTCACTCAGCCTCTTGCTGTAAAGGATGGTTGTCCCACTTAAACGCAATTTTCTGCCAAAGTCAGTTTTGGTTATTTAACATTAGAGATGTGATGACTACTGATGGGAAAACGTGATGTCACATACTGTATTTATCATGCACCAATCAGTGTCCAGCAACATTTGATTCATGTTTAAAACTTTTTTTTTTTAAAGTCATTAATATTTAACGTTATACAGAAATATGTATGATATTAAACCAGGTTTTAATATATTACCTTTAATATTCAATATGTTTTGAAAGAAAACTTGACATGAGAGTTGCAGCCATTATGTTTGTTGTCTGTATGTTGAACGCTGCCACCAGGCAACGACTCGCACTTCCACTCCCCCCCCCTTGAGCAGCGCATCCCCCTTTTGGCCTATCAGGGCTGAGAACGCGCAGAAAAACAAGACAGGAGTTACAAGCGTGAGTTGCAGAGGGGGGCCTGCAGAGATGCAGCACAGACCAGGTATCTTGACGCGTGCTGGCTGACCTCAGTTCACATCCAAATGAACCTAGCGAGCCAACATGTACAGGCAGTACAATTTGCAGTGTTTTCCTGTCCATATTCTTAGTTAAATGGGTTTCCACACGTGTTCTAGACAACATCATAGGAACATATCAAGTCTCATGGCAGCTGTAGTTGGTACATGCGAACAAAAGTCATCGTTTGGATAAATAAGGTGCTTGAATGTTACTGCCTAGGAGTACGTGCCTATACATTGGCTGGCTGTAAAGACAATGGGGCAACATCTGATCACGTTTTGGGAAACGAGGCCAGACCTCTTGTGCGTCATGCAATTTCTTTTTAAAATGTACGTCCTCCTGGCGCCTTTACTGTACAACAGTGCAGACAGAATTTGAAAACATCAGCTGCGCAGGCACCCCCCTGTGCAACACACAGCCTGTGGAAAAGTAAAAGGGTGTGAGTGGTTACCTGCCAAAACAAGGAAACAAATGTCCAGTTATCAGTTACCTAGTTTAAGATTTAAGTTTCTCAACTACGGAGATTTTGCCTCCAGTGAGCAGCTGTCCCGGTTTTAGCACGATGCTGTCCTGCTCTCACAGCTCATGATCAAAAGCAGTAGGGAAACAAAATTACAAAGTGTTTTCATCTAAAAATTCAAAAAAAAACAAAAACAAAAAAAATTTAAATGGTAATTTTTAAATCTGATCTATTGGCAACCGACACGTGACCGTAGAGGTTAGAAGGACACACTGGGCTTAGAGGACGTGTGGCACATGGCACCAGCGAGGCGAGACACTGTAAGAAGACAGACTGCAACAACTGCCGCACAGTGTGTCCTCCAAAGTGTCTGGAAGCTCGCTCAGGTTAAAACTCGGATATGGTAGAAAAATATATAGTCTTGATGAGATTTCTCTAGTCGTTCTCTTCATTACTGAATTGCAGCCATACATATACTGTTAGCGCATTGCTGCAGCAGTGTAAACTGAGAGGGGTCGTGATTAGCACTACAAAAACACGAGTCGTCGCGCGCACGCTTTCTCTCTTTTCACTCTCTAGACACTTTTTTAAACATTTTTTTTTACTTGCACTTAAAAATTCATGGTTATAGTTTGTCTTTCATTGGCATCATTAGGCACCTGCTGGGCGGCGGGGCGGGGGGGGGTGGGGGAGGGGGGGGGGGGGGGGGGGGGGGGGGGGGGGGGGGGGGGGGGGGG
>JAVQJF010064969.1:0-35484 GCA_036023855.1 Gadopsis marmoratus | reverse complement strand
GAGGGACACCGGATGACTACGCAAGCGCCTTCCTGGCCGTTCCAGAGTCGAGACTCAAATCTAAAGGTGACTGAGCTTTTGCCATCAGGGCCCCTGAACTTAAGGAGATAAGGCTCGCAAAGTCAGTAACCTCTTTTAAATCACTACTTAAAACACATTTTTATAGACTAGCTGTCATGTGATGTCGTCTTTATATCATTATTATTTGGTTTTTATATTATCTTTTATCGGTTTTATTTATTTTTATTGTAACTACTACTCTCATCTTCATCTTGCTTTTGTTTTGCTTTATTTTATGTATCATTTAATGCGTTCTGGGTTTTTACTGAGTCTCCTGACTTTGCGTTGCCTGTCAAAGCACTTTTTTCTGTTTTTAAAGGTGCAATATAAATAAAGCTATTATTAATATTATTATTAGACTGTTGCATTAGCAGCACATTAGCTCCAAAGAGCTAGTATAGTGGTCCAACACAGCTACAGCTAGTGCTGTATATTACTATGACTAATGAGGGGACAACCCTTGTGGCACGCTGATCTTATGCTTTTCGTGAAACAGCGCACATGTTGAAGGATAGTTTCAGCTTGGCGTCTTTTTCCAGAATCATCTACACTGTGAAGTCTGGCAACAACACAAAGTTCCACATCAGTATTTATTAGTGTACTAGTGGTAGCACCGAGTCTGAATCCATCATCATTGTTGCTCGTCTTCTTTCTCTCCCTGACAGAGCTGCTCTGTGTCTCCTATATTTTCTTTCTCACACGCTGTCACACCATCCTACCCACTAACTGGCTGCTAGGCAACATGGCCCTCTGAATGGGGTGTATTTTTATATCTGTGTGTTCAGGGCTGGAGACATTAAGAGGAGAAAAACATCCCTACTGCAGCCTGGTTTCCTCAGTGGCCACTAAGGCTTTGGTTGATCATCATGATGTGTCCCTTCAGCAGATGTGCATGATATATTCCACCCGGAGGATTTACAGTTGGACTTAATTGTGAAAGCGCCAGGTGCTGCAACACTCCAGACTTACCTTCCCACTAGTGTTCAGTAACGTATTTTGCCATGGAGGACATTTTTATTTTCCTTTCTATTACTTCCTAAAACCAAATCATAGAGGGCCTCAGTATGTGTCCAAAAAGTCCTTTTCAGATCGTCCAACAGCATCTGAAACCCCCTTTCCGACAGCAGGGGGGGCTGTGTCCAACAAGATTAGTAAAAATAGAAAACGTAACAATCATGCTCACTTTACGCATCGATTGGTTAGGTGAGCAGGGCTTCACTCGTCACACGTCAGTTTTACTGGACCTTTGAGGAAGATATTTGACAGTTTACCTAAAGTGATTTAAGGGCCAAATTTGGCTTTTCAATACGTTACCATTCTGGGTTTTTTACGTAAACATTATGGATAAAGAACACAGATACTGTGGGGGGGGGGCTGGTTAACTTTCATATTTACCTAGATTAATAATACTGACCATACATATACTGTTTACTGTATGCAATCGTCAGGACGTGGAGACCTGAAAACATTTAGGATCTAAAATGAAATAACACTCAGCTGTGATAAATATTTGATCCTCTAGCTGCACTACAGCTTTGGTAAAAATAATCTCAGAGAGCAACACACCCTCATGTATTACTGCTTGTGTCTGTGGTTTTTGTCTTTATAGCCATAACTGGTTAACTTCCACTTTCTCGTTCCAATCGAAGTTAGTGTGGACATGTTGGACGGTGGTCAGTCTAACACTTGAGCCCAGAAACATCTCAATATATACGTGATGGACTGACTTTCCATCGACCGCTCTGCTAACATCCTGTGGCGACACGACGTTATTGTTGTTGTCTTCAAGACATATTAAGCTTCAAATACACACATTTGCCTTGATTGACAGGGGTCCAAACCTGTCACAGTTAGCTGTAGTGGTTGACGCTCGCTCGCCACCATCCTGTTGATGGAATTTGAATTTTCCATCTACAGTCCTAGATTTATGTTCTATGAACATTTCTTAATTTGTTTGTGTCGTTTCTTTACTGCAGCTCCCGATCCTGGCCTCCTCTGTTGTCAGTCTTTATTTCCTGGAGCTGACGGATATTTTCCAGCCGGTGCATTCTGGGTACAGTTGCAATGATCGCAGTCTGTCTCTGCCCTACATCCTGCCCAGACAGGAAGTCTGCCCACTGCCTCTGCTCTTCAGCTTGGCGTTCACCGCTCCCACCGCCACCGTAAGTAAACCTCCACCCGTTCTGTGCTTCACAGCAGAATCTACATGTAGGGAGTGAGCCAGCTGTTGTCCACACCAACTCCAAGGTCTTATCAAAGCTGTTGCTATCAACTCGTGTCAATGGTCTCCTATATGTTGGCAAATTTAAAAACCACACCAAGCCGTTTCCATGCAACACGAACATTTGATGGAAATAACCAGCCATTTCAACCATGTTGACTACAATTCTTTTACACTAACTGCCAGTTGAGTGAAAATGCCAAGTACAGCTCTCAGTAATGACTCCATTTAGGTAACTGAAAAATACAGTCATGAAACACTTCACATTCCCACATAAGAGTTTGTGGAAATCTTCAAATTCTGCTCATCTTGTAAACGTTTGCTAGATGCAACCAGTACTGGATTTTTTAGATCTAGCATCTATAGCAGCATTATAAATACTGTGTCTGTGCACAGCTGGCAGTACTCTTCGCCCTTGTTTTTAGCTCTGCCAGCACACACTTTTGCTTGTTGTAACTTAATTTTGCTGCAACCTCTAATTTGTACCATTAAGTGAAGTTCAGTCTTGAAACGGTAGGTTGGCAATAAGAAGAAAATCTTTCCGCTGGCCTTTTCCAGCACGTTCAACCGCATCTTGCAGTCTTTCTCAGCTGTGATTGAAAGTTCTGGATCCCTTTTGTCACATTTTTACGCTTAACATTTTATTGCATGAGTAATATTTCATACTTTACTGCAGTTTTATCATTTTGTATCTTAGTCTACTTTGACCTGTTTATTGCTGAGCTGGCCGACTCGTCCGGCACATTTCATTGCAATGTTGACCCTGTGTTAAACTGCATGTGACAATTAAACTGAGACAAAACCCTAAATGCTGTATAACTTTAGTTATCAGTGATAAAAGTGGGATATTAGCAACAATAATTCCAGTAATATTTAATAAATATTCAGATGATCAGTGAAACAAATGTATGTGGCGATATAATATCTGCAAAGCCAACAGTCTTTTCTTCGTCTGTGTGTAGATTCTGGTAGGAGAGGCCATTCTGTACTGCTACCTATCCAGGAGATCATCCGCCACACAGACCGAGGCCAACATCAGCGCTGCAGGCTGCAATTTCAACTCCTACATCCGCAGGGCCGTACGCTTCATAGGTGGGAGGACGCATGCATTATACCCACAAGTGATTATATGAATGTTTTCATTGACTGAAGCAGAAATAAGCAAATAAAGATTTTTCAAAAAGTACTGTGAGAATACTGGTGGATAGAGAATAAAAATGTAATAAAATACACTTCAAAAAATACAAAGTTTCACAAGGTCACATGTTCGACTAATCCAGTGTTTGTTTTTTCCACAGGCGTCCACATCTTTGGTCTGTGTGTGACAGCGCTGATAACTGACATTCTCCAGCTGTCCACTGGTCAACACACCCCCTACTGGCTGGATGTATGCAAACCCAACTTGACCCACATTAACATGTCCACATGTGATGAAGCTTTTATTTTGGAGGAGATCTGCTCTGGACAAGACACCGGGCTCATCAATGCTGGGAGGTAAGGCTTTGCTTTAGTAGGTTTCCTTTATCATCTTTAGTATTAGCACACATGCACAGGCTGCATTCGTCTCGCAGCTAGTTGTTCTTGCCCTAGACTATTTTGCTGCCGTTGTTATGGTTACAGATCTGCTCTCAGGACAAGTGCTGCAGCATAGAGTACATAGTGAAAATATGAGCTGAACAGAACACTGTTCATCATGCACGGTGGAGGTCATGTTGTCATGTGCTACAACACGGATGGGTGACAACGTGGCTGTTCTACCATGACGAGGTTAGAAGTTAAGATTACATTTAGGACATGTGTTAAGCTGACGTACAGCACGGACACACCCCCACAGGTATTTTCACGTCTTTTGGCTGATCGCAGCAGGTTGTATTCCCAACACATGCCAACGCTAAACGTAGCTCCTAACTGCTTGAATTAGGTTAAAGTCTGTGAGAAGCTGGAGATGGTCCAGCCGAACACAGTCAGTGGTTGTTGTGTTAATGTTAAGAAACAATGATGATGAATACGGATCCAATCAGCCCACTACAGTAGCACAAGATAATCACAGTATCAACATGCAGATGTGTTCTGCCTGAAGTCAATATTCAACTGTTTCATGTAGGAAATCTGCTACACATACACAAATTCTCAATAATTCAGGCAGCCATCTCACGTTTTAAACTCTTGCTTTTTCTCGTCTTTGCTTTTCTGGGACAGTTCAGCCATTAAGCATGAATCCAAAGTTTTGTGCTCTCCAAATATATTGAAATTAATATTAAATATTCAAATCTTCCATTGTGATTTTGAATTTTGGCAAAGTGCCAACATTTACCGGACTTCTTTCTGTGGATTGATGTGACTGGACGTGGTCCTCCAGTGTCTATGAGCAGAAGTGTATCCATAGCAACGGTCTTATTTACAGCAGCAGTCTGCTATTCAGAAATAAGACTGAACGCAGTAATTGATCAATCAAAATCGAGCATTCAGCAAAGCTGTAATAACAGTAACTGGCCTGATATAGTTGATGCACAGGTAGATGTAATGCTGCTACAGATGCTACTGTAGGGACAGACTGTGATGGCAGCTGTAGTTCAACACAGTTCCTGGCTCCTCCTGTGCACATTTCTAAGTGGCTCCTGAGTTGAAAAGCAGGAGGACGAGCCACAGGACCAGAACAGGGATCTAAACAGTGCAAGCAGCAGTACGAACAGTGACGGAAACAGGATGAACCGACAGAGGAAAGGACCCGGTATTTATAGAAAAGGGGACTAACAAGGGAATCAGGTGAGCACTGGAACACAGGTGAACCTAATCATAGCTGGCGGGAAAAGAACAAAGGCAGGAAGTAAGATTAGAACATGTACACAAGAGGACAGACTACCAAGATAAGACAGGAAAAGGAGCATAGGACAGGATGTTACAGACACTGCAAACCTAAATGTCCACCTGGGTCTCACATTCTTAATATTTATTAATACTGAATCTAGTATCCATGTGTGCAGATATCCTGATAAACCAGGAAGTGATGGATGCTCCAGCTGTCCATGTAGTTGAGTCGGTGCTTGTGACAGAAAATGTAGTTTATCTACCAAAATCTGCTGAACATTAGACTGGCAAGTAACCACGTTAGTCCTAGTTTTAAAACCAATGTAGGAAGACAGGGCAGCGTAGGCTGCACTCTGTAATTTAGTGGCTTCAGATGACCTACTTGGACTAATTTGGGTTGAAGGCCACAGCGGAGTTGGTGCATATAGAGATGAAGTAGCATAGTGCAATTCTGACACCCATTGTTTGCGTTAGCACCTACTAAATTATGTCTTGTTGCAAACACAGACAGTTTGACAGCATTAGATGGCAGAGGCAGGCGCAGACCTTTACTAACACACTGCACGGCTGTACACAGCCCAGACACTGAACGCTTCAGTTCAAGCTTCTGACAGCAGCTTTAGAAGAATGGTACAGAATGTTCTCTACACACCAGACTTGTGAGCTGTTCCACACGGATTCTTAGTTTGTACAGTGAAATTATTTGGAGGATAGCAGGTGAGCTTAGGATGCATCCTGAGCTCCTTCAAAAATCTCCTGCTATATTTACCAAATCACCAGGTCCGCTGCATAATTTTAACTTTTGTGTGAACAGTCATGAACATTGCTGGGAGCTTCCTTTATGCAAATGTCTAAACAGAATAAACAGACTTAGTTTTCTCTCAGTAATTGCAGTTGTGACCTTATTGTGTGTATCTATACACACACACACACAAATAAAACTTACTGAATATACCGTTTAATCCTTTTAGGGAACAAAACAATGGCATTAAAGATGTCTGTACAACACTAGGTCAAATCCTTCTATATGGCTGGACCGTGTATCAATGTGCTTTAGTGTTACAGGGCTGGTCAGTGGCCGTGTCTGTAGTGAATTCCTGGATATTAAATGTTCATCTGCAGTATATTTGTTCAGTAATATTTGTTCTTAAAGCGTATTGAAGTAGAATATCACATGACATGTCTAAGCTATGTCAGAGTCAAAAAAGGTAATGCAGTTGCAAGAAAAACACTTTCCACTCGTATCTTGACAGAAATTATAACGATTATAATTCACATGATAAACACCTATGTAATGCGGAGCGACGTATAGGAGGCAGGGAAAGGACCCAAGAGCAGCCATTTCTTTGCAGTAATGAGCTTACATGCAGGTAATGCAGACCCTGGTAGGTAGGCAAGTCCAGGTCCGCAGACGGAAGCACAGGGAACATGCAAAGGCAAGACAGGAACACGGAGACCAAACGCAGGGAAAGTAGTCCAAGCAGACGTCAGGCCTTGTAGACTACTGTCTGTCATCTGCGTGCATATGATTCACATTGGCGAGGTATAGACTGCTATTGATATCTAGTGAAGTGGGTGCGTGTTTTTGGGTTCTGGATGGACCCGGTGGTGTATGGACCATGAGGACTTAGATGGTGAAGCCTAAACAATTAGAATCTGGAGTTACAGTAAGTAACTAACCGTCTGAGTACGCTCCAAGCTGTCGGCCCCTCTGGTTCCTTTAACTAGCTTAAGAAAAAGTCCAGTCTCAGCAAAATGTATACACAGGTGGGGGCCCACATAGTAAGTGGGGATGGACCCACTAGTGATCGCCTTGAAAGCCTGTGAGGTGTGTTGGGGACCAGAGTCAGTGCGTCAGTCACATAAAGCACTGCTACACATCATGACGCACACTTTGCAGCAGTAACCATGCAGTTAAACATTCACACAGACCTGCTGTGTTGATCGGCCGAGTTGTGGCTGTGACGCACAGCTCATGGAGGCAATGAAGGTAGTTTCAAATTGTTGGTGCCCGATTGCTGCAGTTTGCATCAAAAACACTCCTTCTGAGCCGTAACTCAGTCAAATCAGAACACAGTGACATGAGCACAGCCAGGGCCCCTGCAGGGACGGATCTGCAGGGGCCCTGTAGTCAGTCTAGATGGCTGCAGTATCAGAACTATGTATATTCAACTTTATTTTACTACCAGGATACACTTTTGCAATATTTAGGCTACAAAGTAACACAGAGGTTTAGAGTTGTTGGCCTCCTTCTATCCTTCATATGCTGCATTTATTAAACACCTGCTAGTTACCACCAGACGCACAAACGTCCAAGTTTCACGTCACTATGCAGATGAATATTCAGCATTGTCCTTAGCTGTCTGAACATGATGACAGAAAGAACACGGTCTTTGTTTCTTTCTTTACAGGAAGTCTTTCCCCTCCCAGCATGCAACTCTGGCTGCCTTTGCTGCCGTCTACATCTCAGTAAGTTGTTAATAAACACACTCAAATATAGAATGTGACTTGTAACCACAGAAACTATAGTTGTAGGCAGTTGTTGCCAGTTTCAGTTGGTCATTTACAAATGGTTAAATATTGGAATAAATGTAATTAATCACAGGTGTGAATTGAATAGTGTGTCACTAATCTGAGTTGACCATCACAGGTGTGGGAATAAACAGATGACTGGCCCATGTGAAACTGTGTGTTTCAGATGTACTTCAACACTGTGCTGACAGACTCAGCCAAGCTGCTGAAGCCTCTCCTGGTTTTCTCTTTCGTCATGCTGGCCATCCTGGCCGGGTTAACCAGGATCATCCAGTTCCGAAACCATCCCGTCGACGTCTACTGCGGATGGTTACTGGGAGCTGCCATTGCCGCTTATCTGGTAACACAGTCATCCAGTCACAAGCCTCGATGTCCAAAAGAAAAGCCCACATTTCTGGTGGGAAGGAGAAAAGACTTGGCCATCTACAGGTTTTTGGATATGGGCAAACCTTTTCAAGAAGGTGGTTAACGAATGAAAGAGGGAGGCCGAGTTTGCGCGATTGAACAAATCTGCCACGGGTGGAAAAGAAGCAAAATGCATTGCACTTTTCCTTATTTTGACATGATAAAAGACACTGTAGGGCATCGACCCCCATCAGGCTGCACATAAATGCGAATATTCGTTTTCAGTAGCCATGTAAACGACTCAATAGGAATATTGTCTTTTTTTCAGAATAAGGGCAAAAAAAATGAATATTTTGTGCACGTAAACAGTCATTGAAACAGCCAACAAGATAGATAGATAACTGATATAGCACTAAATAAAATCTGCAAAATTTAGCATAAATGAATCTTATGCAAAGCCCTTCTGCTTGTATCCAAAAAGGAGGAAGACATGTCATACTGAGATTATACATTAACAATGTGTAGCATTAAATTACTAACGATTAATGCCACGACAACCTGTAGTTGGAGTCCTGCAACGGGGCTTGAACGTTCTGTGCATTCAGGTGATATCTAGCTTTGTTGCAGCTCAGGCAAAGTCTGTTGGCTAAACTGAGAGCAAATAAATCACAGCAGCATCTCATGTTCATTATATTCTTCTGCCAACAGCCTCCCTTCCATTCCAACTTGGTTTATTGTGGAAAAATCAAGAGAAAAGCAGTAGACATTTTTTTATTAGACTTAAAGTAGTTAATGCTTCTGGAACAACCATCTTTTCAACCCTGAAATGTGTTGCAGGACATTTTGCTGAAATATTGATTCAGGGACTAATCTGTGGTGGCATTTAGGTTAGTAGTGCTGCACAAAGGTTGACCAAGTTTGTTAAATCTCATGCTACCTGTAGTTGGAGGAAAGTGGCAGGCTTAGGCGATTGTCGTCTTGGGAAAGTCTTGAAATCCAAGTGGGTTGTGATTTTTTTTATATTTGCACACTTATTATCAGTCTTAAATTATGGCCACCTGTCAAAGACAGAAAGAGAGACTACACACGTGACCTCATGATCTCACCAGTGATAATATGTGCTACAGTTGCTAAGGTTACCTGCACTGTAAATTTACAGTCAGTCAAAAAGAGTATCTACCACCCATGGGGCATTTTGTGTTGGGCTGTCTTGAAAGAGATGGCATGTTCCTGTAGAAGCCATGTTGCGCAGATGTACTGTACGCTGCCATTGTAGTGTGGTTCAGTGTATTCAGTACGGAGACATGGGTGTAGAAACTGGTGGATATTCTCACAGTATATTTGACACCTCCCACGCACCATCACCCTCCAGCCCACACACACTCAGATAGACACGTCCAGCATCCACACAGACACGAGCGGAACTGAAGCAGCAACACGCACCTTCAACTGCCTACACGTTTGTTGTTTCGCCTTCTGCAACAAGAAACGTCGGCTACAGATAAGCTAGGTTGTGCTCCGGAACATCAGCTCTCCATCAGATGATGCAGAATCACCACTTAAGACAGTTTAAACTAAATTCATGTCACCAATGAGGGTCCCTCATTTTTATGCAAATAGAGAATTACTGACCTGGGAAAGGTTTTTGATTCCATTTAAGTTGCAAGATTTCTATTCTGCACTATGTAGAGATGAGTGGTTCTCCAGGCCGTCCTTTTGCATAGTGCAGGCTTCATTGGGCTATTTTAAGGTTCTTTGTTTGGTGGTGTATGATGTTTGATCAGAGTAGAAATGAAAATAAAGTTAAATAAACTCTTGTTTCTCTGCTGCAGTGCATCGGTTCTGCACTGGGTCAGTTTGGTACATGTTCTAGCAGCCCGATAAACACAAACGTCTGTCCCTGACCAACCTCAGAACCCATGAGCTATCATCTGATGAAGATTTAGCCTCTGGGGGCAATGGCCAATGTTTCGGGGCTCCTGGTGTAACCAGTGGATATCCAGATAATGGATTTTGAGGCTAGAACGTCTTCTTGCATGCGCCCGTCGATGTTTACAGTCTGCTTAGCAGTTTCGGAACACATCAGCTATTGACAGCGATTTGGATGTAGATAAATTAATAGAAAGCTCATCTCTAGGGTTTGGAGCTAAAAAGCTTAATTGCTGTCAAGATGAGCCAATGGATTCTAAGATTTCGTTTCAACCAATGCATTCTGTATCTTTTGCTTCATGCAGCCAAAGCTGCTCAGACTGATCTGTTCAATACTACTGACTACAAATGGAAACCAGATCGCTTGTCCGTTCCCTACAGACTGTGACTGATGAAGATACAACATTGTTCGGTCCAGTGTTGGAGTTTCTTACTTCAGTCCTCGAGGCTTTTAAGCTTTGTATATGCTCCTGTGAGAAAAGAGGTGTTTATGCTCAATGCGCGTTCTGCTGCAGTTTTCTTTGAAACTGCTAGATGGCGTCGTTACGTCCCTACGTTGTGCCTACGGGAACCATAGAGGTCACACTTCCGGCACCTCTCGATAATCCCCATGGACGGATCATCCGTAAACTCCGAACAAAAAACTCCTCCTGGAATGCGGCCAGCTGCGAGCAACCCAGCCACACACACAGATCCAAACACGCAGATACTGGTTCCGCCCCCAATGATTCACAATGAACATTGGAAGGTGAGGACACAGATTCCCGGACGAGCCCCCAATTACATTACGCCTGTATGTTGTGTGAAGGGAACCGTAACATAAGGTCATAAGGAAACGACAGAAACACAGAGTGGAATATAAACAGCATGCAATATAAATACAACCAGTAGGAGAGCGAGGACAACAGGTGGAAGCCAAAGGAAATAGAAGAAACAGCACAAAACCCCCCCTAACTACTAAAAGTCTAACACAAAAAGAACAACCAAAAGGCTGCCTAATCTCCACTAAATTACAAACCGGAAAAACATTACAGGGGTGGCTCCACCCAACTTCCTAGTGTCTCTAGACATCCACAGCACTACGTGTATACGTGTACAGGGCCCCCCCCATCTTACCTAGTCGGCTCCTCACCTCACAACAAGAGACTGCAGGCAACGTCACTCAGTGTCTGTGGCTCCTCTCCTCCGCCTCCCCACAGCTCTCCCAGGTGTCTCTTTTCTGTCCTCCTAATTGGGCCGCACCTCGCTGCTGATAGGCCGGTCCACATGGGCACGCCCACTCTGAGCCACGCCTCACCATGCACAGGTGCCAGTCCATCAACCCTGATCACCTGTGATTACCTGTGGACATGACAGGGCGAGACAAACAACAGTGAAACCATTCACACACACCCCCCCATGACCTCCTGGCACGTAACAGCGTACACACAAAATATTCTGTGAAGAAGCAAGAAGACAGTGAGACCAAACATGGCTGCACACTCTGCTATACGGCTCCTCAGTTCAGAGGAAGAATTAGTCAATAATCATATTATTGCAATTAACTCATTTATACAATGAAACAATTTGATTGGAATTGGCCGGCTTTTTAACATCCTTGAGACATCCTTGAGGATCACTGATAGCCCATTGTACAAATTATGATTTGTGCTGTATTTAAACTACAGATCTTTTTGATACTGATGAAGTGGTTGTGTCCTTCCACTAATTTCTCTGCTCATGTCTTTGCTGTATGCTCCTCTGTGTCTCACTGTGTGTGTTTGTATGCAGGGTGTGTATGCAGTGGGGAATTTCCAGCCCAGTGAGGATCGGTCCAGAAGTCGACCGCCTCCCCCCACCCTGAGAGAGCCTCCCCTCTCGTCCCTACCCAACGTCAGCCAATCAACAATTAGCAACAGCCACCAAGGTAAAACTATGCCTGCCAGGTGTCGTGCTACACACAACCCTTATGATCTGAACAGAGGATGTTGTGGTTCAGCTTTGCTCTGTTCCAAAAGTATGGGTTTGGGCATGCTAATAAGCACATTTATACTGTGTGCCAACTCAGTATATAATTCATAATTCATTTCAAAAAGGTGAAATGCCGTAAAATCAACATCAAAGGGGGGGAAATAAACCTTTGTCCTATCATTAATCTGAAAGCTAAGCACAGAGAACAATACATGCAATTGTAGGTCTTTGCTGACCTTCTTAAAGTGTGAGCAGTGTTTTATGTCAGTCCAGTGGTTAAGTGGCAGATGCCACAGGGAGGTGAGACGTATATTTGAAAATAGTTTTTTGAATGGCACGATTCATCTACCACCATGGCCTTTGCAATCTACTGGTCGATCGCGATCGATGTATTGGTCCCCCCTGCTCTAGATGACCGGATCAAATGGAGTGAGCTGTGAAGTGTAAGTGCTACTGGGACACAAGCCAGGGCTTGATCAAACCTGGAGGGGTCATCTGGGTGAGGATGTCTGATGCTGAAGACCCAAAACACCCAATGACCCCAGGTTACATCCCTGATGTGCCCCAGCCCATCGACAGATGTATGTTACAACCACAAAGAGAATGGTCCAAATTGAAGCAGCACAGGCCAAGATATCAGGACTTTTAGTCCCTCTTATGAGTCAAGCTCCAAAACTGGTGGATCCTAAACTTCCCCACAACACAATCATGTGTTGTAATAATCTTTCTTGTTAAATGTCTAAATGAGTTTGTAAGGCGTACTTTTTGTTACTGTACTCTCCAAGCCAGGTCCTGATGACATCTTCAGGGTTCTTTTTCAGGCCAAGTATTACTCTGCTGATCCTGATATGTAAACTTAGTGGAGTGTTCCTTCAGCTTGTAACTGTAAATACTCCTTATTTGCATAAGAATACTAGAAAACACACCTTTTCAGAATTCAAATTAACAACGTAAGTGGTCAGTTATGATGCAGCTTTTCTGATCACAGATCCTAATATTATGAAACTGATCGACCCTTTTGTATTTAGAGTGACTTCCAATGAGTACCCTAACTTCAAATCTTCCTCTTTGTTAACTTGACATTAGCAGTTTGACCTCTGCCTGTTGTCCACTTACAGGTCACCATTCCCTGGCTCCCAGCCAACCAGAGCCCATCATCACAAGGACCTCTTCCCACACCTTGTCCCCCAACCAACCAGAGCCCATCCTGATGCGAAGCGCCTCTTACCGAGAGCCCTCTCTGTCCAATCTGAAGAGAGCCAGTGCTGAGGTGGAGGTGATAACTCCATCCAGTCCCCTAGGCAACCATGACAACATGATGACCTTCAGCAGCAGCACACTGCCAAGGTAAAGTCTTTATCTACAGGTTTGGTTTGGGAGAGAAAACAAGGTGCTAGAACTTTGCATACTCATAATGTCACATACTGCTGTTGGCCTGGCTGCTATTTTAGGGACAGAGGAATGCATTTTAGCATGCAGTCTTGACATGAAAAGTAACTGAAAGAACCTGCTGCAGGTATTAAGTTGATCCAGTTTACTGCAGTCATAGCAGTTTTAAGATGAGACCATATCTACAACAGTTGCGTTGAAGTATTAATGAGGTTTGGAGAAATTATCCCTTTATTTCAGTACAAAGGAAACACACACAATCCTGCAGGGTTTTCGAGGATGTAAATTCACTGTATTATCACAGTTACTCTTATACCTGTAGCAGTTAATGACTAGCTAGCTGCTAATTGTTTCAACATGGAAGGAACTACTCTTTACAGCTGACAGAAAGCAGCCAGAGGAGTGTTAAATGAGATTTTTTGTTTGTAGAGGTCTGCAGCCAAGATGAGCAGTTCAGGATCAGGCAGTTCATTTGGGTAGCACTGAATCTAGTAAGAGATGTGTAGCATTCAATTGCCATGGGATAAGGTTAGCTTCAGAAAGAGCTGCTACCTGCAGCCACTGTGGGCTGCCAACTGCAAATTTGTTGTTCTGTTTCGTTCTGTCCTTTTTTAAAAATTAAATCAGCCCTGCTGCTGAGCATTGATCTAGGCCTCACAGCTGAAGCTGGCCTCGTGGTGCGTTCGGGGTCTTTACAAATGTTGTAGTAAAGGTTTTTACATGTTTGAGATATACTGAGCATAATGAACAGATAGCTGAAACTTGAATTATGCTGCATGACTGCAGAAGGACTTTGTGACAAGGTTTTGTAAATGTTTTCATGCTTTTACATGGTGACAACATTAGGACTCTGGCCCCCTGAAGAAATAGGAGAACAAACCTTCCAGTATTGTACTGCAGGGTATGGGCGGGTGAAAAGCTTAGATAATGATGAGTCCTATCAGCCAGCCTCTTCATTCAGCAGCAAAATCCCACACAGAGGCTGAGTCAACTTATATTGGCTACTGCAGAGCTATACACTGTGTCACTCTGGGCAAATCATGGAGGACATGTCATAATGAAGGAATAATCTAATCAACATGACCAGACCAGATAATTCGTTGTTTGAACAGTGCTACATATGGTGTAAATCATCATATTAATCATTAGTTATTTAACACAATTGTCTCAGTCTGACCATGTGCAAACAATGTTCTCTTGAAATATAAAAGTAGGTTGTGTGTGTGCCTGTGTTTTTTTCTGCCCTTCTATTAAAATGAGCAATCTGCCATCTTTACCTATGTTAGAACACTGAGAGAACAGGAGACGTGATTTGAGATGTGATAGGATCGACTGTTAATCTGAGGAAGAAGCATGAAGGTCTGTGTGGGTGCAACTGAGAAGACAACCCATTTGAAACACTTGGACAGCACCAGCGGCAGAAACACACAGCGCTCTACACTGCAGGGTGTCCGGCATTAACCCACCATACACCTGAATGCACCACATTAAAAAAGAGAGAGACGAAGGGGCATCAGTAATGCGATGAGACACAAACTGAGAGTTGTTGAGTGAATGTAGAAAAACTCCTGGCTCCTCATCTAGTATATCCTGAAATGGTTCAGAGCAACACAGGAAACAATTCAGTTTTAAATACTATATTAGCTCATAGTGATTCTGTACCGTACACAGAATGGAATCGGAGGGAAATGGCTCATTTTTGGGTCACTTTTGAAATGCTGTGATACAAAGTGCACTGATTTTGAAAGAGAGGGCAAGAGGGGATTTGATCTGTCACGACTGGCGTTCTTTAACACAATAACTGTGTTATAGTTATTGATGTTCAGCCATTCACAGCATGAGTGCACTAAGCAGCACTGATTCCCAAATATAATATCGGAATATAAATGTTAGGATAAGCAACTGGACTTGACTACAGTGTGTTTGTTGCTTCTTTTCACAGGAAACATCTATGTATTGTGTCACAGGGGGAAACAAATGAGTTTGTGCCCAAAATGTCTTTATATAGCTCTCAAATTAATTTATGAATGCACACGAATTACCATAACATAACTTTAAACAATAATATTGACATTCTAACATATTTTTAAGGAATTAAAAGTAAGAGAATGTTGTCCAAGATTTATTTGAGAGCACAAATTGGTCCTTTGTGTCCAATGTATTAATTTGAGAAAGCAATTTGTTCATTTGAGAACATGAATTAGTCATTTGTGTGCACAAATGTATTTATTTCTCCTCCATGACACTTCAGACTAATCTTCTTGTTCACATTGTTGTGGTTAGCATACTGGTAACTAGCTGTTGTCATCAGTGACCAAATGAGAGCATGAGCTCATTTCAATCAAATGCCACGATCTTCTTCTTTCTTGCTGATCATGCAGTTTCTCTGCCTCTTCCTCCAGGTCCCACGGAGGCTCCTCATTGGAGGAGGGCCGCATTCCTCGGCGTCACGCCTCCATCCACGCCTCAATGGACTCAACCCGATCCAAACAGCTCCTCAGCCAGTGGAAGAATAAGAATGACAACAGGAAGCTGTCCCTGCAGGTGATGGATGGAATAAGACCAGCCTCCTCCTCATCTCCTCAGAGGAACATGGAGTTGCGCTGCTCTTCTGAACCTTCTGCCATGGGCCTGGAGGCAGAGCTCCGCAGTGGAACACACCTGCCTTTAGTCACAGGTCAGGAAACAGAGCTGCGTGCTGGGGCCCATATCCCAGCTCAGTACATGAAACTAGCAGCAAGCTCTGTTCCTATGGCCAACCATAATCACTTGGCCCATAACGGCAGCACTGGATTGGCTGGCGTGGCCAGAGTGTCTATCCAATCCCGGCCTGGATCCTCCCAGCTGGTTCACATTCCTGAGGAGGAAAACCACACCTGCAGGGATCAGGAGAGTGAATCAGAGGACAGCATTATGGACGGAGGCGGGTCGGTGAGGGAAAAGTGGCTGAGAGTGGCTGAGAAGACCACCATCCCCTGCAGGCCGCTCAGTGCTGGAGGACAGCCTCGTCTTATGCAGGTTAGTCATTATATTTACCTGCCTTGGGAGCTGTGTGGTTCGGATTCTAGCTCAGCTCAAATTTCACTGTCATCCTCTTATTCCAGGTGATAGCCTTATCCAAACAGCAGGGGCTGCTTCACTCTCCGCGGTCGGAGGATGGTGGATCCATTCGGTACCGAGCCCTGACGGACCAGGACCCATCACCACCAGCCTCCACCACCGGAGCAGTGGGAGGAGGAGGTCTGTACTGCTAACAGAGTAATACATATTTTGGGTGTGTGGTGAAACATTAGTACTGCATGTAGGATGCATCATTACTTCATCAATCATTAGTATAATTACCTTTAACAAATGAGCCAACCACAGCGAAGACTGCTCTCTACACTTAACGTTGTGTTATTATGGAACACCATAATGGAACAGAGCACTGGAGATAACATTAACTGGAAACGATGAACAGCACAGGAACATGATGTTCAAAGTATTTCTCCTCTCAGAAGGAAAGAACAATATTCACAGGTAGGTGGAAGGTCTCAGTTTGAACAGAACTGGCCTACCAATTATCTCAGCCATGGTCTCATTCTGTCCTAATAATTATACAGAGTTTTTACTCTTAATCTCATAATAAAGCAATATTCAAAAAAAAACAAACATGTTGAGCCTTTTACATTGTAGTGGTTGAGCACATCTCATGTGGCTGGGTATTAAAAACATTCACTGACCAGTGCAGGTGAACGATGTAAACAAGTTATATAAAAGGTTTTTTCATTAAAGTTGCCTAAACACAAGCATATGTACAAGGACTTCATTAAATAGTCTAAAAGTCTTATTTGAAATAAAATAAACGTTTGATTCAGGATGTTAACAAACAGGAATGCGATCCACAGCTTGACATATCTTATTCCTCTGTGCCAAAGAGCTCCGTTGTTGAGCCTCACCGTTGTTCCTTCATTACCATGAACACACGCTGTAGTTTATTTGGACTCAACACTCATCACAACACCGTGTGTATTCATCCGCAGCTGAAAACAGTCACCATGTTTTAGGACTTTACTGACACTTACTGACTAACTATATATGTGATATGGAAGGTAAGGAAAAATTCCTGGCAGTAACAAAAATATGAACAATGTCACAAGGCTTATTCTGGAAGGGAATACTTTAGCATTCAGGGAAACACACTTGGAAACAGACTATT
The DNA here is from genome assembly GCA_036023855.1 of Gadopsis marmoratus. NCBI lineage: Eukaryota > Metazoa > Chordata > Actinopteri > Centrarchiformes > Percichthyidae > Gadopsis > Gadopsis marmoratus. The sequence goes on along the minus strand of JAVQJF010064969.1, from coordinate 18,052 downwards.
GATGGATATCTATTTCACCTCTGTATCTCTAGCACTGTTATGTATTTACTTAGGCATCACACAAAGACTAAAAGTTGGGAAAGGAGCTACCTTAGTTCCATATAAGACTAAATAAGGTCTGGACAGTATGAAGGCTGGAGTCGGACATAATGTACCAGGTTCTTACATTTAGATTTGCGGATTTAAACATTCAAGATGATGATTGTTAGTAATAGAAGATAATTATTGAGTTATTCATTGGTCTTGTTCTTTTAGGAGGTTTAGAAAGATCTGGCAGTATAGTCCGTGTTGAAGCCCACCCAGAGTCCAGGTCAAACAAACCTGTGGTGAAACCTCCGAGCACAGACGGGACTGGCTCCTGGCGATGGAAACCACCAGAACAACGAGCTTCACTCCGACAGTCAGCTTTCACCCTCAACGACCTGAACAGACACACAGACAGCTGTGATTCGCTGAGGGATGGAGGGTCAGTGGATGGGAGGAGGAGTGTGACAGGGACCGAAACAGAAAGCGATGGGGGAGGAGATGGAGGAATAGGAGGAGGTGGAGGTGTATACACAAACCATCCACATGTTGTACACCCTTTACATCCCTTACATCCCAATCACCCCAACAATTTCCAGCACCCCAATTTTAACCCCAACAATTTCCAGCACCCCAATTTTAACCCCAACAATCCCAATAACCCCAACAACTTCCAGCACCCTAATTTTAACCCCAACAACTTCCAGCACCCTAATTTTAACCCCAACAATCCCAACTTTAATAACGCTCACTTTAACTTCAACCCCAACTCTACTAATGCCAACATGCCATTCACGCCCACTGCCACCTTTGCTCCTCCCTTCCACCCCCACCCTCAGGCCGTCACCACCATCAGGGTCACCCCAGTGGAGGGAACGGCTACCAGCAGCGACGGTGGCTCAGACTGCCAGTCAGTTGCCTCGTCCAGCCGTGAGTCCACCCTGAGGAGGAAGAGTGGCTCCCACATCGTCCACGTCCCTGATCGAGGGCCCACCCCCGACCTCCACAACAACCACCGCCTCTGTGATGACAGTAACCGCCTCGACAATGAAAGCACCAACCGTTTCCATGAAAACCTTCGAAGTTTTCAAGAAAACCCCATCCACCCTAACCACCCCAATCACCCCAACAGGCAGTCACAGGTGATGTTTGGCCGTCCCAGCCCAACCCCCCCGCCTACCTTGCCCCGCCCAATCCTGACACACACTCCGCCTCCAACTCTGGGGTTAGCCTATAAGGAATGACATGCTCAGTATTAAGTTCATGTCTCCTACTTGACCAGTACAAAATTTCAGTGGAGGTGCTGCTTGGGCCATACAGGACTTCAGATTGGGCCAAAAATCTAATTAAATTTGGTTAATCTGTCCACCACCCAGGGTCAGCCAAAAGGTGATGGCAACGTATTAGTCCTATCCACAACCACTCACCTGGCCAATTGGGACACACTATACTGTGTCCCCCCAGCATGCCAGCTGGTTTTAGATAAATGTGGTGTCTCACTAGGAGACGTACTGTAGGCTTCACGATCTAGTTTGGGTCACAAGCCATACAGTGTACAAATACAATTAGCCCTGCCCCCGATCTCCAACTGGCCAATAAAAAAGGACTCTAGTCCTTTATAGGGTTCAGTATATTAGGGGTGATGTTTGCTTGTGTTTTTTTTTTTATCTTGGACTGCTGGGTACAGATCAGCTTTTTGTAAATGTAATAAATTGAGTGCACTTGCTTCATAGGCACAAGGATAATGGGCTAAATAATCTGCTGTTCCTTTGCCTCACTCAGAAGGAGAGACTCCAGCCTCCTTGGTCTGTCCCATAGCTCCCTACCAGCGAGGATGGATTGAGCCTAATGACTCTGACCTCCTTTCGCCTGACTGCTAGGTCAGCTGTACGTGGGATAACATTTATACATACAGTACATTCTCAGCTTCCATCCCAGGTAACAGTACTGATATATAAACTTTACAGTTAATCACATGCCATTAGAAGCCCATACCTGTGCTGTGTTTGTACATGTGTTTGTGGGTGGCCACAGTGGAAATTAAACCCACAATCCTAATTGTGTCTGGGCTACAAGGAGTCCCTTTTGGGCAATAACAGTATCTCTTAGTTCATGGTGGTGTTGTGTTTGTGTTGGATAAGAACAATGTCATGGGGCAATATCATTGTTTCAATATAGTAAAACAAGCGCTCTGTTTTTTACATGCTGTGTTTTAATGATGTGCAGTATATAACTGATCCTTACTGTGTAGTAGCTGTACTGTACACGGGTACATGCAGCATGTGAATCACCTGAACAAACTTCGACCACGCACAAGTCCAAAGACTGAAGAAAGTTAAGTATTTTATTTTCCTTGTTTGGTTCATTTTATCACCTCATCAGCATTACTGTATGGGTGGAATTACTATTTGAGTTTTAGGGCACTTTTTGGGGAAAAATAAATCTAATATTTCGAGAATAAAGTTGTAATATTTTGAGAAAAAGGTTGCAAAATAGTTTTAGTTCTATGTGGAAAAAGGTCATTATTTGATGAGAACAATTGTGATTTTTCTAAATGAAAAGCAAAATAATAAAATGTGCACTATTACAAGAATACAGTCATAATTTAAAACAAAGTCATAACAATACACTAAGAAGTTTGTAATTTTGAGAAAACAAAGGCATGATATTAATATACAACAAAGTACAACATTACAAGAATAAAGTCATAAATAAAAAAGCCACAAAGCTGTTTTTTTCGTAGGAAAAACTCATAATGCTACATGAATAGAATGTGTTTTCATAAGAATTTACAATTCAACCCTACAAGAAAATGTTAACATTTCAATGTAAGAGAAATGTTACAGGAATTACGCTGTTATTGTACATGGAAGTCATAATATTACGAGAAGTATAATCACAATTTAGTATTTTGAGAAAAACATAAATTTTACATTTTATTAAATTTAGAAACAAATGTATGTAGTACGTCCATATAGCTGCCATTGATGATAAGAAATTACAACTTAATTCTCATACTGTTATATTTTTTACACTAACAACCTCATTGTTATAACGTAATGACTGTTTTTCACACTAATTTATTCTCGGAATCAGTCTTTTCCCCGTAACAGTGGCCCTGTCGTGGTATTCTGCACGTGTGGTTGAATTCATAAAGTATAAAGCATTCTGACATTTCCACTCCATGGATGTTGGAGAGAAGAAATCTTTTTTAAACGTACTGTTTAGTGATTACCAGACACAACACACCATTTGGACTCTTCAGCAGACATTACGTCTCCTTTCTTTCTTCGCCCAGTGTTTACATTCTGTTTTTAACTTAGTGCCCAAGTGCCACGAGGAGAGACGTCATGTGACTGTGGGCTAGTCACAGACTGTTAGGCTGTGAGCGTCAGCGTCGGCCTGGGGACACAAACACCCTCATGTTTGGATCATGGAGAATTTAAGATGGCACAATTACTGCAGCTCGGTGACACTTCTCAACTCCTTCACATGTGTCGGTGTGTTTTAGACAAATGTTCATGTCTACCTAACAATAAAGAATGGACACAAATTAAATCAGATGTAGAGACTGCGAGCAGGTACCCTGATTAGTCAGCAAGAAGACGAGAACGAGACAGTTTCTTTGCCTGTACTTGTAACCAGTGATCTACTTTGGAATGTTCTATGCCGTTTGCTTTTGTTGCCGTCATTATTCATTTTAGCTGGAACTTTGGAGAGAACAGGCAGCAAGTAGCTGGTGTGAACATTTGGAGTGGTTTAAAGATGGTACGAGCCACATCATCATATTACCTGCCAACACTAAAGACTGTATTTGCATGTATTCAGTAATGGAGTCCATACTTTGATATAGATCATTTAAATGACAGACTTTCTTTCGTATTGTTTTCCACCATAATAACAGAGTGCCAAAATCACAGTGATTGTGCTGCAGGGATGACGTATTTTTGTATGCAACCCCAAAGTTAGCATCGCCCCGGTTCCCCCGACGAGACGCCAATGGGATTATCTTCACAAATCCACTTTTATGAAGCGTGAATGCAATCGCCAGAAGTAAAAGGCTAACATTAGGCTGTAAACAAACGACACCGTGTTGACCACAGACTTTATTTCAGGCATCGATCCAAGAAACTCACTGACTTCCAGACTAGAATAATACTAACTCATTTCTGGGTTTTAGGACAAATTCCAGCAGCACTCAATCACTTATTCAAGGACCACCAGTTGTTTGTTATGTGTAGAAGGAAATGTATCAAATCTTATTGCACTAGTCCAGATTACAAAATACTAAACATTAAATAGTGTTTGCAGGACCCGTGCTGAATGTTAGCAAAGACTGAGCAAGTAGTTAGGTTACAGAACACATTTTCATTGGTGTCTTAAGAAGTTCTGTGAAGTGAAATAATGAAGTGACAGCCGATTTTGCCAGCTACAATAATAACTGCCACTGGCAAATGTACTCGGCTGCAGCTAATTAATGCTAATGTGCTCTCTGCATGCCAGAGTCTGTACGGTTTAAGTTTGGCCAAAGATGGTTTCTTTGACAGAGAAACACCATTGTGTATTTATTTTGATGTTGGAAAGATAGAGTACAGTGTGATTCTTTGCTGTTTAAAAGCACCAACAGAGTGGAGTGTCTGTCTGCACATAAACCAGACAGGTAGCTAGCAGCTAGCCTGTTAGCAGGCGACTTTAAATGGTGGCTAGTGAACAGTAGTTGGAATATTCCCATTGAACCTTTAAGTACATCATATACTGCCGGCTTAAAAGCTCTACATTGGGATTTGCAGCTGAAAGCAGCTCGTCCTGTCAGTCTGTAAAGCTAACATTAACTTTAGCTCAAGCTAAAGTTCAACCTTCTCAAAAGTATCAGTTACATATCTAAACTTCTAGACTTCCCGGCAGTTTTCCAGTATCATGAGCAGACAATGTGAAATCAGTCTAAACGTGATCTAAATTGGTAAATGTTTTACTTATTGCCGCTGCATCATATTATCTGGTTCAGGTAGAAACATTATTCCTACGATTTAAATCAGTTTAAGAGAAACAGATGTTGAAGCACAACAAGCCAGTAGTTCAATACTAAGGATGTGGACAGTGTGTTTGCTTTTAGCCCCATGAACCTGGCTTCACGTTGCAAATGTTGCTAAAAGGGTTTTAGTCAAGTTCTAATGTGCAGAAAGTCTTCATTACACCATTAAACCGTTTCAATTGAACCTGATTTTACTCCCAAAAAATCTGATCAGATTTTAGATTGCTGGGCCAGTTTGGGTTTAGTAACATACTCAATTATTTTCAAAATACACAATAATCTCATTTCAAATAATAGTATTTATTTAAATGTATTCTCGTGAAACACTTAGAAGAGGACGAATACAGTACCGGAACTAAAATAGAAATAAAGACAACAAAAATCTTTTAAACATCAGAATATTACAACAACTCACCATTCTAGATAATAAAGTAGTAATAAAGAGAAATGGGGAAAGAATTACAAAATAACATCAGTGGGAAAACGTGAGATATTTTATGAGGCCTTATACGTACGGCAGGGACTAGTTTCTGGAGCGGATGTGTGAGCAGGTAGCAAACTACACACACTTTACGTGTCCAATGTTGATGCCATTTTGCGAAGAGGTTGAGAAAAGCCTAAACTATATTTTTCACTTAGAGGAACCTCTGAAACTAGACAATATTTTGGGTATTAATTTACTAGGACAGATAAAATCAGCTGACACGCACCTTTTTATTGTACTGCGAGTGACCAAAACTAAATGTATGGCTATCAACAATAGAACAAACGTTGGATAATATGGAGAAATTAAACTCTACAACTAGCGATCACAGGAAAAAATGAAATGAGATTATCCCTAAACATAGACTCAGTAATATAACGTAATATCCTTCATCACATTCCATTTTAATTGTGTTTACTTGTTTTAATGCAAATCTCATCTGATGACTTTCAGTGACACAGTTGAACATGAATACTGTGATACAATAAACCGGCCGCGTAAAAAGAAATGATCACATACTTACATGTGTTCTCCCTGTGTATAGTCTTGGAGACAGAAGTATATTTTGCTATGATCGATGTTGTGGAGTGGTTCGTAATCAGGCAAAAATGCTATCTAATTTGGTGTAAAAGGCATGTCAGTGGAGTATCAGTTACATAAGATGCTCGTTCTCAGTACAGATATTTTAAAGTGAATCATAGTTTCAAAATTGTATGTTTCAGTATAGTTTTGTGTTCTTTTAGCAAAAGCAACACATAAATATGTTTTGATGGAAAGAAGCACATTGGCAGGAACATTTGTCAGATATGTCGTAGAGGAAATGAGAAACTGATTTGTGTTTGAAAGGAAACTTTTGGGTTCTAAATCAATAGTCAGAGTGTTGGCAGAGAAACCTCACAGCATGTTTATGTTCATATAGCTTATGTTATGATGTCTTTAAGCTGAGTATTTATATATTGGTCTCATTTGAATTCCTATTTTTAGTATTCTGACGCAGTATTTTTCCATTTCCAGTTATGAAATCACATTGTTGTTTAATTGCAGTTTGTGCATTGATACATTTAAAACTACGGCTTGCTAACAGATATGTTCTGAACGAAGATAACGAGGAGCTCGAGTCACATGAAGGAGCCTTGTGAGAACTGAATGGAACCATATTTTAATATGGTTCAAGTGAGAGGAGGCGCATCCTGATTTCAGTGTCCAAGCTATTTGTGGACAGCAGTGATTATTTTGACACTCCCCTTTAATGTGCAAGCTGCTCGGCTCCGTGCACGTGACGTCATGTTCTCCCGTACTGTCACTGCGCCTGATCATTACTGCAGTAGGGCTCAATGGCTGGACCCTGATGTAGCCACAGGAGACGTTTCTTTGCTTTTTGACTGTATAGTAACGAGATGTTTTAATTTGAATAAGTATTTCTAGGTGTACTGTATGATTTACTACTACAGAGGTAAATGTTGTATATTGAGATCTCTCTGAAGCCCTGCTCACACTGTTGTTACCTAGCTGCATTAATAAACCCTGGAACACTTGAGCAAAATGTGTTTGCAGCCAATAACATTTCTATTTAGCCCTTCATACTATTATAGAAAATTATTATATGTATATGAACATGGGTTGATCCAGCCGATATGAAACTAGTTGTTGGCAGTTGATTGCATACAAGGGTATTGGCTTGGTGTGCTATGTGATGCTAGCAGCTACATAGCTAGCCTTCATACAGCCTTGTTACACATGTAACAAGTTAACCAGCTGGTGAACGTTTGTTATAAGAATAACAAATCTTTTCCTTTCATTGCATCTCTATTGATTTGACATATATATATCTATATAGATATATATAGATAGATAGATATTTTTGAGTGTCTGTGAAAGAAAATCTTTTTATATCTGCTTGTCAAATGTGTTGCTAATTTCCACGGCAACCATCGGCACTCACGGTCGGAATCCTTAGTTAGTCCTATAGCCAGCCGAGAAGGAAATGTTGTGCTAACACCGAGGATCCTGAACGCATCAACACTTTGCATTTCTACTGCACGTCAGGTCATGGCTAGCCTAGCTTAGCATAAAGACTGGAAGGAGAGGAACATAGCTAGTGTGGTTCTGTCTAGAGATGAAAGATACACCTACCAACACTACGAAAGCTGACTACCTAACTCTGCACACAACGAGAAATGTAAAAATGGTTAGATGACATTTTCCAGAGAATTCATGTGCAAACAGTTCTTTTGGAAAGAAAGCAAATTAGCATATTTCCCACAATGTTGCACTATTTCTTTAATATGATCAAGACGGTGGACTGTCCTGGAAGACTGTAACTATGTTACTGGAATGTAAGACAATGCTATTATATATTATGTCATGTAAGTCCAATAGGATCCAACACGAGTGGTTACAAGAGAGCCAACTGTCTTTTTGGATTCCTGGTATTTGTTTTGGGTTTTTTTCTATCAGATTTCTAATCGGTTGGCACGAGCTACAAGCTGTTTCTAATGATCAACAACAGTTAGGCTTTGCTGTTTCTATTGCTGTAAATAGACATTTGTATCTTTATATCCTCATCAGTATTTCCTGCGTGTGAACCCAGACGGATGCTTTGGGTTGTTAGCTTGGTGGAAAATGCTAATGTTTAGCATAGACTAAAGGACATTTTCAGCCAGGCCTGGAGCCAGTCCATCCATCCATGACCTGAGCAGACCAGTGTTCAGTCTGTCGCCGCTTTAGTTGGCTATAAGACTCATGCCAGAAATGTTACTGTGACATTTTAAACTCCATATGTAGGTTCCAGAGGTTTGACTCCAGGCCTCCCGTCTGGTACTGAACAAGACTCCTAACAGTTTGATAGAAAGTGGTTATAAAAAAAGCTGCTGTCATGAATAACTTGGAACTCCAGTTTAGGTGTAATATTCCACTTTGTTTCATTTAAATAAAAATGTCTATTTGTATAAATGTGTTAATCCTGAAAGCCAGCTGTCTATTTTAGTCCTGAGAAGATATATTTTTTGGAAGTATGAGGTGTGACGTTATGCACCGGATGCTGATAGTCATAGGAAGCACTGACATCAGCACCAATCGCAGTTAAAGCTACAGTCTTCAGTACAGCAGAGATCTGCTTTGCTTGCCACGTTCTTTGGGCAATGTTAGTGTTCGCTGCAGCTATCAGCATGACTGGTAAATGAGAGATAAATGAAAACATCAGAAATCCCAGAGAGCAGAGAGGAAATGTAGAAATGATGTCACTTATATTCAGTGAGTATTTGTGGAATTAAGTATATGTGTAGTCACTCAGTGGCTATGTTTACATGTACACTGTTCACACTGTATTTTATTCCATTGTACAGTACATTTATTGCATTGTTGTCTGGCTTATATACACCATCTTAGTCTGATCAGCTTCCAGGGTGGCGTCATGCTCCAAACAAATTCAAATGTGGTATGTTGTTACAGGACAAAACTGTTGGCTTCACAGTGTGCATGAGCTAGCTAGCAGAAAAATCCATAAATCAGTTTTTACATGTTAGCTAGCTAATGCTGATTAGCCGTCAAAGCTTGCACTCTGTGCTGCAACAGGACATGTCAAGATTTTAAGTGGGATGCAAGTCCGTATCCAAGTACTGTGTACATGTAAAGATAGCTACTGTGAAGTCGTCTCATACATTGTGTGACTGTAACACTCGACGCTTCACATGAATCCACAGTGCGCTCCTCCTTCACCACAGGCTGGACAGATGTGTGGACAGAAGTGTGGGATTGAGGCATGTTTGCACTAAGCGTATTGACTAGCATTCTCTAGGATTGTTGTGCCATGATATTTGGGCTAGCAGGTCTGTGTTGAGGCCTAACTGCAGTGTGGATGAGTGAACTGTGTGACTAATAGACCAAACTGTTACATTTGAACGCACTCTGTGAACATGTACAACAGTGACGGTGTACTGATAATGACAGACATCTTAAAGTTTCTGTTTTCCAGTGGTGTCTCTGTAACAAAATAAAGGTTTGATATCAAATCGGTATCAGTTTCACTGTGTTTCTGTCACTCTGCACATCTGGCTGTGCGTCAACTGTTTTGGGCTAATTTACTTGAGATTTTGTTGCCGATTATACACCACTAAAGCACATTATCAGCTGACATGACAAGGGCCTTGAGACGGGCCCCATCTCAAAAGCTGGTATCACAACCATTATTAAGTCCATTTTGTGATACGTGTTGGATTGTCCTAAATCAATCTGTTTAGGAACGGCGGATTAACGGGGCCCTCAGGCAGCTTAACACAGCCGTGCATATGAACAACATTGTTTGTTTTTAAGTCCAACAGTACTGAGGATAGAAACTGAAAATTATTAATGGGGAGTTCAGACCTCAGTTTGAATGGTATCATTTTCCATCCAATTTTCCATGTGGGAGGATGAATATGATGGACTAAAATATAATATCGACTAATGAGCAGCTCAGTGATTTATCCCAGGTCTGCACATGTGGGAAGATATGCAAAAACGAGAGGGGTGTGAAGATACACCAGTCAAAGTCCTCGCAACCTACAAGGAATGTGCACTGCACAGGGCAGCCTGGCGAGACAGAGGAGAGGTTTGGGCAGGAGTCAAACCACGTTCTCCACAATCTCCAGTCGCATGATGAAGAGGGGGGCAGGAACAGCATCGCTGATGTATTAGAGGAGACAAGGCACCAGGGGGGAGGGTGCAGGAAAGAGCCAGTGATGTGGGGCACTGCAGCAGCCAAGAAGGACTGGGAGATGTCTGATCAAAACCTCAACCAGGAACTGGAAGCAGCGATTGCAGGACACATGGGGAAAAAGCTCAGGAGCATAGGGGCTGATCACTTTGTGAAGAAGGAGCAGAAAGAAAATAAATGTCTGAAAGAGATAGCGACCCTAGGAGGCAATCTGCGGAGGCTGAAAAAGGCCTTTCATGCAGCAACAGGCGATGGGAAACTGCACTCACCAAGATCTGAGACAGCCTGAAGAAAACTCCACTGTACCATCTCACTCCTCACTGTGGAAGGCAGCCTTTTCTTTGGGATTCTGGCAAGGAGGCCTGGCTTCTTGAGCACACTAGTGTATCTCCAAGATCACTGCTTACGGAACAATAACCTACAAGCTAGTGGAAGCAAACTGAAGACCTGCCATGTCCCAGAGCGATTCCAGAAACTTGCTACTTCACCAAGTTCAACATGCGTTTCGACTGCAGGAACTTCACCTCTGACTGGCAGAGACTGTAGTTGGGCACAGTCACTGGGTGCATCTCAGTGAATCTCAGTGATTCTGTTTTCTGCAGAAATGACCCTCAAGTCAGCAGAGAAGTTACAGGATGCAGTACTGACAAGCGGCATCCAACAGGGCATTCATAGACGACTTCATCATCACAACGAAATCAGTACCTGAAGTGAGACGGATTTTGGAGGACTTGATGGAGCTCACTGATATGCAATGTACTGAGAAGGGGCTGTGTCCAGGATCGGTTTCACTTTAAGATCTAATGCAAAGGAGCGGCGTGGAATGGTGCAGCGGGAAGTTCACAAGGCAAAGCAGGTAAGCCGACATGTCAAGTCTGTAGCCATGAACACGTGGGAGGGCGCACTGACCTGGCAGGACATCTGGAGCATGGACAGACACCGGATCGTGTTTCTTTTGTTTTCTGTGCCGACTCCATCAATTCTCCACCTATGGGGATCGTCAGAGCGCCTCGGCTGCCCACTCTGCAGAAGGCCAGCCGACCTTGAGCATGTCCTCTCCTCGTGTCCATCAAGTCTGGAGGATTGGAAATCCTGGTGGCGACCCAACCAGATTCTAACACAGTTAGCTGCTGGTGGGGAGCAGGATAGAAAGAAGCCAAAAGGAGTTTCTAACTGCCCCCGTTTCATCCACTTTCTCAGGTCAGGGGAAGAAGCAAAGAGGTCCTGGCCATGTCACGTGACTGGGAGGTGAAGCAGCTCAAATTCCCAGAGGAGATAAATCACACCAGCCTCAGACCCAACATTATCCTCTGGTCTAAAGGTACCAAGCAGGTGATTCTTATTGAGCTTACAGTCCCCTGGGAAACGAGATGAGCGCAAGCTAAAGAAATATCAGGCTCTGATCTTTGAAAGCTAACAGAATGGATCGAAGGCCCAGAACCTTTTTCTGCAGTTGTCACGGAAGCTGCAGTAGCGTTTTCCTCGTAGCAATTACTTTACACAAGAAATAATCGAAGAAATGTGTTGAACAACCAGCACAGCTGCGTTGCATTTCTTTGTTGAGTTTGGATTCAAGTCAGAAAATCTTTGCAAGGAAGGCTTTCACAGAGGGGGAGCAGAGGGAAGGAAGTGGGTGTGTTAATAGGAGCAATTCAGACTATTATTAGCATACTGAGTGACCGTGATAGGGCCTAGTTATAATATTATAAGGTCATTTAAATCTGGATCACTCTTGATTACTAGAGGGATGTTTACCGAGGCTACACTCATATTTGCTGTGGATGGACGCAGCAGGGAAAGTGAAGCATAAAGGGAGAAAAGGCAACAGACAGGGAGAGTCAAATATCTGATGACCTGAATACAGAGACACTGACAGGAAGGGACAGAGTGGGGGGGTGGAAATGATGATTCACTGGTTGGTTGATTTAAAATAAAATATTTTACATTCCCTTTATAATATTTTTACTATTTTTCTAGTTTACCTTCTCTTACTCTTTCACCCTCAATCTCTACCTATTCCCCTCATTGCTGCTGCAGCCCTGCAGTATCAGCTGGGTTTCCATGGCAATAACACGAAGGAGAGCAGAGACACCGAACAGACTGGGGGTGGGTAGCTGATACAGAGCGAGGTGCTTTATTACACATATCTGAGCACAAATGCAATATCTGTCTTTATATAGTGCGTGTGTTTGTATACTATGTGCTACATGTTACTTTGTGTGCGTGTGTTTGTGCACGCACTGCAGAAACAGCTTTGATTGGCAGAAATTCACCATGGCAACTATGCCAGAGAGCTCTGCATGAGTCCAGCACACTGGAGCACAAAATGGAAGTGAAACGTGTGATCCAGTCAGGATTCAGAGCAGCAGACCAACCAATCGGTGAGCGGTACCGACAGCAGAGGATTCTACTGTCTGCACAGACTCTCAGAGGGGCTCAAATGAAAAAGAGGCATCTCTTATTTTAACTTTAACATGCATTAATAGATTATCTATGGGTTTGCATTCTAAATGAATCGTGTTCATGCATTCACCTCGGACCTTTACTCCAATATTAACATTGTTTTTAACTTGCCCTAATATGCCTTCGGGGCAGAAGGTTGGAATAAGCTATGATTGTTTGGCAAGTTGTCAGAAAAGGGTTTTTTTGGCTCCTGGGAAGAAGCGGCGCCTGTACAACAAATACAAGCCGCTCGAGCTGAAGGAGCTCCTGTCAAACATGGAGCTCACGTGGGACCGGCAGCACGTGTACGCTGGACCTGACGAGGTGGCAGGTAAAGAGCCGATTCCATAACCACAGGACGAAAAAAATTAAAATTGTGAAAAATGCTCATCACAATTTCCCAGAGCCCAAAGTGACGTCTTCAAACTGCTTCCTTTGCCCGACCAACCGTCTGAAACACAAAGACTCTTCATTTACTGTCAGAAATGACAAAGAAAAGCAGAAAATGCTCACATTTAAGAAGCTGGAAGCAGCAAACATTTGACCATTTTTGCTTTAAAAATGACAGAACAGATTAATCGATTATCAAAATACTATAAAAACATCTTTTTCGATCGACTAACCGATTAATCAACTTAGTGTTGCAGGTCTACTTTGTTCTATGACCCAATATCTGCAACAATAATTACATTCCCATCATCCTCAGCTGTTCTTTGTACTAATTAGCAAATGTTAGCAATGCTAACATGCTAAACTATGACGGTGAAGATGGTAAACATTATATCTGCTTAGCATGTTAGCATTGTCATCGTGCTCATGACCTTAGCCTTTAGCTGAAAGCAGCACTGTGGCTGCATTCACTCCCATTATTTCGACTTCTGCAGAAGTTGCACCGTTACTTGGACCTTATAAGGCGAGTACAATAACTACAATAACAATCAGCATTTATTTACAACGTCCACATTTGAATTAGTAATGACCCTGTGACATCATACCCATTATGTAATGACCCACGCTACACTTCTACACTCCAGTAACGTGATTAAGTAAATTCTTCTTCCAATGTGTAGCCACTCTTTCAGATGTATACAAAAAGAGAGCGAGTCTTAGAGAGTCACACAGCATGTCAGCTTAAGTCCTTTAAAATGACATCATTGATTTCAACGTGGACTGAGTGATGTCATGAGAGCAGAGCTCCATTCTAAAGGTAATGTAGCTGGTAGCTGCTACATCAGCTCAATTAAGTCAACAGGTCCTGTGAACTGGGCCAGTAGTTTTGCATTTGTGCAGAACAGATTTGGGCATTATTGTCTGGGTATCACTGGTGGACTGCAAAGTGCCTGAAAAGTGCCCTCTTGATGCTCCTATGGTGAATAAAACATGATGTCCTCTACGATGGGCCAATGTGCAACACCAGTGGACAAAATAACGAATGACTAAGCTCAGCGATAGCATATTTCCTCAAATCCAGTGCTCCACGAAACGCTGAAAACACCACCAACTCCTACTGAAAAACTATTTTAACGTTCCCTATCAGAAAGAAGTAAATCAGTTGACTTTAAAAACCGGCTCTCCTCAGCACGTCAGACACACTTGTGTTAGTTAAATGGGTGAATGTTTCCTCACACTGATGACGCTGATGGAGTCCAGCAGCAGTGCGGCTGACTTTATATCTCCTGCATGGCATGTGGGCGGATCACTGAAGGTCTTCCCACAGCGGTCACAGCCGTGTGGTTTCTCTCCTGTGTGGACGGTCATGCAGCTGCAGAAATAAAGGTTTTCACGCTGTGGTGGCTCTTCACTGGTTCCTCCCTGCGGTGGTGAAACTCGGTGCTGCAGGCCTGAAAGTTCTCTTACACTTGTCACAGGGGTACAATTTCTCTCTGGTGTGGAGAGCTGGTGAGACGATGTGAAGGTTTTGTCTCACTGCTAATTTCTGGGTTTGTTGTTGCATCTCAGTTTCTATGGCAACAGAATGGCAGAATAAGGAGGGCATGAGGTCTACTAGCAGAGCGAGATAAACTGAATGAAAATCTGCCATCTCTAACATTCAGTTCATTTATAGAGCAGGGCACTTGTTCATACAGAGCAGGTCCAGACTCTTTATTACAGAGACCTAACACTTCCCACCATGAGCAGCACCAGAGACAGTGGCCAGAACCAGAACCAGAACCAGGCGCTCATCTGCCTCCACAGGTTGGGTTGAGTGAGAAGCACACAGCAGCACAGTTCCACAAACAGATGTAAAGCAACAGTAGCAGCAATGGCACTGATGTTAACTTTAATAAAAATACTAGTAGCAATATAATAATACTAATAACTAGAACAGTAACAATAATAGCAGCAGCTGTCTAGGTCCTCATCCACAGATCCAGACTCCACATGCATGAACTAGTTTTTCTGCATCTTTTTCAGACAGGATGCACCTGAACACATTTAGTTATTCAGCGTTACTTGGTGTTAATCAGCTTTCAGTATGTCACCATATTCAGTATTACTATTTCATCGTATAAGTATTTCACACTACTCAGTATTTCATAGTTTCAGTGCTTGATATTATTCAGTATTTCACTGTAACATTTGTGTATTCTTTGGGCTCCAGTACAACAAATATAACTAATAAGCTATATGTGGGTTGTGAGTATATGTGTTGCATTAGTAATACACTGTATTTCAGTCTGTCCGTCTATGCAGATAATGCTGATGGATTCCTGAGTGATGAAGTGCTTCAAACTTTGCCTCCCTGATGAAGAAGAGGACTTCGAGTCATGTAGTGACACCTTGTGGCCAGATTTTGGTATGACAGAACATTGCATCATGCTTCACAAGGCCTCTGAAGTGGTGGAGAGTAACTAAAGGATTAACCAACAAGGATTTGGCACCTTTGTAGCAAGCTACATTAAGGAACTGATCTTTAGTGGAAACACACACGGAGGCACTGCTGTCGTCTCAAACCTTTTATTGCAGCAACAGATCGCTTACAGAAAACTGACACTTCCACAACCCAGACAGAATTAGATCTGCAGACACAAGCTGTTACACCAGGTCAACCACTGCCACCTCCTGTGTCACCATCCCAGCATCTGACAGTGATGACAAACACAATCATCTGGTTCCTGGTCTGCGTCGGGGTGGCTGCTCTGCAGTTTTAACATTTTATTGCTCTTCCGTTTGTATTCTTAGAGAATGAAGTTTGTTTTCCTGAAGCAGCACAGCCCCTCAAGCCTGCCGGACATAAACAGCTTATGGCTTTGTAAAAAGCTTTTTAAGCATTTACAGAAAAATTTGAGTTTTATTTCTCCACGTTCCTTTTTTAAAAAAGAAATAAACCTCTAGATTCTTTCTCGGTAAAGATTGTACTCTTCAATGTTAAAAAGGTTTCACGCTGACGTACAAAGTGTGAGCAGGTAGAAAAGAGCAGCTAGAGTTACAGACAAAAAGCACTGCACACCACTGGAAAGTGTCGCATCCCTAAAAACAATCAGGTAGTTACAGTATGTGAGGACTTGGACAGCAAACGATAAAACATTTAAAAAGTCTTTCTTCTTCAGTGGTGTAGTGTACAGCATCATTACATCATGTCTTACAGCAGGAAGTCAAAGCTCTGGCCATCGCCTTCAAAATAAAACACGCACCCTCTTTTAATTCCATAATTTAACTCTGCGATGGAATGTGGAATGTTTGGGCCTCCGGGAGCCCTGCTGCCACGGACCGTCTGATGTCACCAACAAAAAGGGAACCGTGAGTAAAGAAACACGTCACCAGGTTTCCCTTTGGAACTAAAACGCAGCTAGAAGTCTTTGAGCGGCGAGAACGAGGGACGTTTCACCACTAATGATAAGATCCTGGTTCGTGGGGCTCGTGTTACGGCGGACCTCCCACCTCTTTGACACTGAAGCTACCGTTAAAGAAAGTGGAATGTGGACACACACAGGGTTAAAAAGCGTCAGGCTGGAATCTTTACACAGTGTGATATCACAGTTTCAGCATGAAGCAAAGTTTAAAGTTACAACTCGAGTTAAAAAACACATCTGATAATCTACTTAGGTCTTAGTATCTGAAAACATGAAGAATAAAACCCAGCTAAGCATCTACAGAGGTCAAACACACAGAGGTAAAAAGGTAGAAGGAAAACATCCAACACAGTCAACACCGACGTCATGACAACTGCGGCTCACAGATCCGATTCATAGCAAGAGATTTCATCAACACAAAGGACACGCTCATCATGAGGAGTCCACACAGACACCAGGTCAGCTTTGCATAGAGTCTACAGAACTGTGCACGACCAAACACAGCTTTCCAAATGCTCCAACAGAGGGGCAGAAATGACTTTGATAAATTAGATTGTGTGTCAGGCCTTCAGGCTGATTTAATCTGGAGGCATCGTGAGACGCCGGCTCAGAGAGAAGAAACATTTCAGATTTTGTTGTGCCAGCAAAGTTTTGGATCTGTGAAGCTTCTGGACCTGCAAAGACCAAGACCTCACTGTACAGACGAGAGGCTAAGTGGATTTGAAACTGCCAAATGATGGATCAGTTATCAACTTTGGCCCCAAGTTTACTTGGAAACAGAATTTAGCTCCAGGAAGCCAAACTACATCATGGAGAGTCTTCAGAATAAAGTTCCAGAATGGTTTAATGGTCCAGCTCTTGCAGATACAAGAGTCCAGCAGGCTGCAAGTAGAGCACACAGACGTCACCTGACCCGACCGTCTGTCCACAGTCACACAGGACAAGACTTCTCTGAACAGAACATGAACATGGCGGCTCTGCTTCAACAACAAGAAAAAGACTCAAAGAAAACACAAAGGGTCAAACAGGAGAACCATATTAGTACACAACTCATCCATTGTCTCACACGTACCAAACGGAAAATTCAAAGGGAGGTGTAAAAACAGAGGGGGGGGGGGGCGAGTGTTGTCGGAATGACTCCATCGTTCCTCTGGAGGTGGAGAGGTGCAGCATCGCTCCTGAGTACGCTCAGATGGTGCTGATGCAACGTCAATGGGTCCCTGCTCCGTGACCGAGCTCGGCCTCTACGTTTCTACAGGAAGCACAAACAACATGGAGGTTAGTCTTCGCCTGGGTCTCAGTCAAAGCTGCTCATCTTACACTTGCATTCGTTTGCATTGTGAGAAGCATTTTACAGATATGGTGTTAACGTCCGTTCATCATGGTTTTTTGTTGATAAGTGAACAAAGGAACATACAGCGATCAGCAGTAACCTTCTGACCACTGACAGGTGAAGAACACTGGTTATCTGGTTACCATGGCACCTGTCAGTGGGGGGATATATGAGGCAGCAAGTGAACAGTTTGTCTCCAAGTTGATGTGTTGAAGCAGGAAAAATGGGAAGCAGAAGGATGTGAATGACA
>JAVQJF010064968.1:0-21256 GCA_036023855.1 Gadopsis marmoratus | reverse complement strand
GGGGGGCTAAATACATATGCACGCCACACTTTTCACATATTTATTTGTAAAAAATCTTCAACACCACGTATCATTTTCCTTCCACTTCACAATTATGCTCTACTTTGTGTTGGTCTATCGCATAAAATCCAAGTAAAATCCATTTAAGTTTGTGGTTGTAACGTCACAAAATGTGGAAATGGTCAAGGGGTATGAATACATTTGCAAGGCACTGTAAGTCTGACTGATCTGTAACTGAAAAATGAACTGGCTGGAGAGCAGTTTCTGTTTGCTATATTTAAAAAAATGATATGGAAATACTGTATGTGTCATTAGATTTGCTGAAGTGGCTGTGAACAAACTAACCTCCTCTTCTCTTCTGTTCAATCAAACTCTTTTCTCCTCCATTTCATCTTTGTGAATCCCCACATATTCCAAAGTTAAAACCCTTCCTTCAGCTCTTCTCCTCTGACAAAGCACATAACCCCAGTCAAAAGAGATACGACATAGTCTTGGCATAGCCCATTAGCTCATGTGATTATGGTTCAATAAAAACCATATGATCCAAACAAAGACAAAAAGTGAACATTGCACAGCTCCCTTCCACCTTAGGTCGATTTGTCAAGACAATGAAAACTATCTCCACCTATTACCTTACTTCCTTTCTTCTTTAATGCGGATTTTGGAGATGGTACAGGGTCTGCAACTCTGTTTTGTGAATATAGTTGACTCCCTATAGTGAAACAATGGGCGTACCATATTTGCACATTAACTCAGTTTTTCCACAGTTGACATTCCTGTAAGCAGTTGTGTGTTTACTCTCTGTCACCCCACAAGCCTGTGAATCAGAAATGGTTGTGTACAATGAGTGATTGTGTAATATGTAATGTTATGTTTTGTAATATTGTCAAATTGTGTGTCAAATGTAGAATATCTTCCTGATTGCACATTTGCAAACTTTCCTTGAACCTACTAAAGAACCCTTTATGGGAAGAAACAGTGATGAATTCATTCAATTCATCATTCAATCTCCAAGGCATTGCTCACAGGCGAAATGTTCTACTTTATTCGCAGTATTTTTCACCATTTTTTCACCCCTTCATTGCTTGAATTCCATTGAATGAGACTATAAACTGGAGCTTCAGCCTATATCTCAGCATGATCTTTCTGAGAATTTAAACACTTTTAGACACAACTATTCCAGGTTTCCCTCAGAAGCCTGTTGGTCTTTCTCTCCTTGTCCAGCTGAGGCTTGCGGTTCATGACTCACTTCTTGGTGCGTTCCAGAAAAGAAAAAGAAAGGAAAACAGGCGATAACATCTGCGCTGTCCCCTTTGAACAACAACAGTCATTCTTCTGTCCAGCCACCTCTGCAAAAATCTCATCTCAACAGACTCCTCAATGTTCAAACATCATAATGCAGCCCACGGTACACTGTTTGTTTACCTGAACCCTGGACCACGGTCCCCCAGGTTCTACCACCATCTCTGCTGTAGGACAGACAGAGCCTGGATGTAATCATGCCATTTCAACCGCCTGCTGCCACTCATTGTCTTCATTCTTCCATAACAGCCACATCCGTTTTCTATTTTACAGGGATTGATATGATAAAACACATAATGGGCAGGACAGGCACCAGAAAATGTAGTGCCAAGTCAACGTGATACATCCCACTTTCACCCTTAACAGGAAGGAGGAAAAAAGAAATGACGCACCAAGTTCTCTCTTAGGCCAAGCCATAAACGTGTCTGTTTTTGCTTTAGCCCAATGAAGAATAGCCTGAATCTGTATGCTCCAAGCATAATTTCCCACATGGCCACATGCTGTACAAATCTTGGATAATCATCCCCTTACATCTAATAGAGGATAAGTTATAGACCCTGCATCTGACAATGTTTTTTGCATTTCAACACCATTAAGGTGCCACTTTGAACAAAATATCTGTACTCAACTGACAGTAAAAAGCACTTCATTAGAGTACTTTATTTATCACAATTCCAGCAAGAAAATTTTTTTGGCAGGTTATAAGTGGGTTAAATTGAGAGCAGTGTGGGTTGTATTGTGAGATTAACAGCCTGACAGGAGCAGTGACAGTATGATGGCTGTCTGCTCTCCCCCATTGGAGATTGATGCAAAGAGGAGGAAGAGAAGAGGGAAGTCACTGTTTTCATGGTGCTGGACCTTAGATTAGATCTGTCAAAAGGTTGTAATCTGAAGCCTACTATTATCTAATTTGGATTGTATGTTGTATGTATTGGACAGACACTGTCTAAATTATTACGATGATTGGGATGCATGTTTGCATGAAATAATACAGATTATAGGTTAACAGGGAAAAATGCTAATATTTTTAAGCACTGGAAACACGGGCCACCAAACCCCTAAATTTGGTGACCATTGGTGACCAAGTACATTTTTGGTGGCCAAAATATAATGTTATGTGAAAACAATCCAGAAAAGGCAATTTAATGCAACTTAATACAGCCTTCCTTAACTGTGAGACTTAAAGACATTAACGGAATAAAAACATATATATATATACATATATATATATTACTTTAAATTAAAAACTCAAGTTTGTTGTAAACATATATGTTCTCTCAGTCTCTTCGTTCACTCTATATTTCCTTTCTAAGGAATCTGGATGTTGTGGAACTGTAATGTTGCTTTGGCGAAGGCTTGCAGTATAGGGATGAAACTTGGTGGCCACAAAGTAACTTTTTGTGGCCTCGGGCCATGGTTAATGTCGAACCCTGGCTGAATTATTCTCACATGTAATAATGTGTTTTTTTTATCTTGCCTTAAATTGTCGTATATCTATATATCCTCAAAGTAGTTGAGCCAATTACTTAATAAGCAAGATTTTACTGATGAAACAAGAATTGGGAGCAACCTGTGGTTTATGTGTCTTATCCCAGGCCAGGCAAGAGGTGTGTCAAGAGAACCATGACCAGCTTCCTGCACTGCTACAGGAAGAATCGCTACCGAGAAGTTACATTAATATAAGAACTGTTTTTCTGCTCTGAAGAAACTGCCTGTAGGAAAGGAAAAGCTCCCAGTGGTTTAGTCGTCCTGTGGTTCTCCTTGTTCAAGCTATCTATTAACTAAACCCGGGCCTTAATGTACACTTCTCTATGCCCATGGGTATTCATAGCCTCACTGTGTGGTCCCTGTTTTCCATCACAAACTTTTGTTGGTAGCTAAAGTTTGCATCTAGTGCCACTTATTGGCCAGAGTGTGTTTCTGGAAGGACCCTTTTTACAACCAGAAGTAGGAGCACCGTTTTCCATAAACGGATATTTACTATATACTGCTGTATCACGGGGATTGTGGGAAGGTGGTTGTGTGTCTGAGGTGCTGTGCTTGCAAAGCCTTAACCACCTTGCAGGTTCTGTTTTTGAGAAAGAAGACGATGTGATTGATGCTCCAGTCCTGATCAGTACAATGGAGAGCGTGGTCTTTTGTTGTCTGTCAGCTTGCCGTCACCCAGAAGATGTGATTTATAAGCAGGTTTTAGACCGCAGTTGTAAGTGTATGTCACCGTTCTTTGGTTTCCAGTTTGGGGTGTATGTACATAGCGAGGCTGACAGTGCGCTGCGATTATGCCTGGGCTCCAGGGTTTTATGGGAATTCCTCTGGACAGCCACCTATGACTTTATGAAACACTTAAATTCGTCTAATTGAATTTCCACATTTTGTGGTTGGTAGTTCCAGGTTTGTCCATCACCACAAAGAGGTACCAGAGGAGCTAGTTCCACTAAATATAAGGGGTAAAGTAAATGTTAATCGTGTGTGAGTGTGGAATTTCATGTGCCAAAGTATTCGTTTTTTTGGTTTTTTAAGCCTTGACCGATGTTTGGTGTCTCTAGATAGTCAAGTCAGGGCAAAATGTTATGCTATTTGCAGAGAATGATGAGAAGATAGACATCATAGAACAGAGAGGGGCCCATATGGGTAGAATATTTTATGAGATGATACATTATGTGGCATCTTTCATTTGCTTTTATGTATCGTCTTTTATAATGAATCAATGCAGTCATTTTATGATCATCATCTCATTATGTCTTCTTCACACAGGTCAGACTGGATTTTATAAAATTTTTCTTAAAACGAGGGGTTTGCTGTGATTCTGGGTGTTTGGAAAGTGTTGGCTGCTCTGCTCCATCATTTACTTAATAGTGCGTCTGCAGTTTCCAGCTGCTTGTAATTTGTAGTGGTGACCTCTTTGTTTGGCGTCTACTTGCCTGTTGTCTCACTACATACTATACCACTCTGCTTTAGCACTAAGGCCTCTTCTTTCACTTACGGCCATAGTATATTAGTCTATGGTAATATCTAAAAATGTTTGCTTAGGGTAGAATGAAACACAGTGCTCAGGAGATGAAAGGAAAGAGAAAAAGCCATTTGACAGTCCCATCGCATGTTAGGTTTTCTTCACCGGAGGTTATATCTCCTCCTTTGATCATAGTTATGTCATTGTGTGTTAAAATATCTGCCATTTTTGGATCCATTCTGTTTTTCTCTTTGTAAAGTAAGGGGAAACTGGACCAAGGCACACAAACAAAATAATTCTGCTTGTGGGCTTTTCTTGGCTGACCACTTGTCATAAGAATGGAGAGGGCAGAGACCAAGTATATTTTATGTCAGCAAGTTCAGAACTTGTTATTCTTGTTAATTCATCAAACCCTGTGGGCTGTCATATGGGTGTTTGGGAGGAGAGGTATTCAGTCAGGAGCACAGGCCTTACTGCGGCTCAGCGACATTAAACAGCTCTTAGAATAAAACAATGCTGGCCCCATCTGGTCAGTATTTGAAAAAATATCAGCCATTCTGGCTCTGTGTTAGTCCTTGTATACAGTGCCGTTCCTGCTTCCATGTGGATTTCATTACAGACCTTTGACTCTGGCCAATCAGCAGCTTTTCATCTGAATTTAAACAGCAGCTCTGTACCACAGAGTTCTTTCAGTGGCACTCATCATCGAGTTACAAGAGTCAATGTCTCTTTCCCGTAATTTGGTTTTGTCAAGCTAATCTCAGCATTAGTCACATTCTCTGAATGTCAGTCACTCCAACACACCTCTTCATCAAATAAAATTTCACCTCATTAGGGTTGTGTCTCGCTATCACCCCTGATGTCAGCCTCCATTATTCTGCCAGGAGGAGAGGATATGGGTGGGGTGTCCTCCCTGTAATGTCATCATCTATGACACCCAGCCACAGCTTTCTCTTTATTAATGAAGCGTCTGTGATGAGCCCAGGCTTGTTGTCCCAGAGGCCAAATAATTCTTTTACAGTTATTGGAGAAAATGGGCTAAGTGGCTCATGAAAGCAGTGGTTAAATAATCACCAGCACAAGGGGGGGGTTGGCCTTATTTTATTTTCCGTTAAAAAATAATTAGTATAAGCTGTTTTCTCCGAATCGAAATAACTTTTTTTATTTCCAAATATTAGCTGAATGAAGAATTTTACTGTGTTCATATGGTCTTGAGACAAGTAACACAACTCATATTACTGTTACCTACATTATAGACCTATGATGCAAAAATATACAACATCTAATACTATTAGGACACATTCAAAATCAACATTAGAAAGCTGCCTTAGGAATTTGGGCCATTTATAAAAGTCTAATACTTCAATTACATGTGAGCTTCATATATTTACATTCAGTTTGATTGCATCTCAACTGTTTTGTTTGTTGTAGCACTCCAGATTGTTACTCACTCATTCTGACGCCTAGCAGGCATCTCTAAAGTTTTAGTGGAAATATTATTGCCAGTACAGTTGTCGTCCCTATGGAAACAGACCCTTTATTAAAGTTAAAACACATCTCAGCCAAGTCGTTGGCTCATGCTTTTCAGAGTAATTAGGATATTGTCCACAGAAACTGCACCCTGCCTTACCTGAATATGCATCCAACTACAAATATAAACACAAGTGCACATGCTGTAATTATATTATGTCAGCCCTTATCCTCACAACCATTACAACAGTCAGAGTGAAGCAGTTTGGAGCACAAAGTTATTCTTGAGAGGAAGAGAGTATTGCTCCTTCCCGTGGCTGTGAGAAGCAAAAAGTGAGAGAAGTTCATGTCCTCCATCCCTGTTGATTAAGCTTTCTCCACAGAGTTGTGATCAATACATGATGAGAGGTGATTGTTTGGATTTTTTCTAGATTGGTTATTTATTATTTCACTTCTAAATTTCATTACTGCATCTAATAGATTTCATCTGTCCTCCTTTTTTTGTTACTGATGAGATGACAGATGATATGCTGTACTACAGCTATTTTCCTGAAGCTGCAAGTGGTTGGTTTATATGAATTAGCTGTTGTAAGAGAGCCAGGTTGACCGGTTTTTCACTTTAACCTTCAATTCACTTCAACAGTGGCCTTCTTCCAGCTCATTAGAGAGTTAGAAACCACACGTTCAACCTCACACTATTTTCCTCATGTCGAATTAATGGAACAATTCACATAGTGGGCCACTAAAAGTGTGGGAGGAAAAAAATACCTTGATCCACATAATAGCTATTTGTTTCTTGTTGATCATTCTGTCCCTGCTTCTCTCTTTAAGCCTAATCGTATTTAGTTTTTTGAGAATTATGTCACATTTTTGAAATGTAGCCATTTATGTATTTATTTATTATGAAAATCTCTGCAGTCCTTTTTTTGGATAGGAGTGAGACACATAGAGTGGAGCTTCATAACATGCATCTGTATTGAATGCACAGTCATTTTGTACAAATCTGAATGGAAGGGAATATTATGCATTATAGTATATTAAAAATATTTTATCTTTTTGGGTGACTGTAGCACTTGGAGCCTGGCAGCAACTGGAGAGGAAGTGTAGCAAGTGAATGTAATCATTTTACCATAGGCAAACAAATTAAGAGCTGTGAGCTGTTATTAAACTCTAAATTGAGCAGGTTGAACTATGGACAGCGCTCAGTCTGACGATGCTATGAGCTTGCATCTGCCAGTCTAATCAAAGATTACACCTCTTTATCTGATTTAAAACAAATAATGCAGCAACTGCTCCACGTGGGGTTTTGGCCACGACTATTGCAGTACTTTCTAGGTAAAATCAGATATTATATACAGTTGATAGCATCCAGTCCATCCACCAGTCCCTGATTCTAATCAACCATTCATTATGAGAAAATCTTTCTGTATTGGACTGACTGTTTCAATTGCCAAAAACTACAGCCCGTTGGCAGTAAAAAAAAAAATGTCTTAACATCCTTAACACTATGCAGGGTCACAGTTGAACAAACCCAGATGACCAGAGAATGCTCCAGGCTCTCCAAAGTAAACCGGACACAGCCTATATTCTTCCCATACCGTAGCAGGTTTCAATTTGATACTTGGAGCCAATGAAAAAGAAAGCCAGTGTTTTTCCTTTTCTTTTGTTTATTGTGCTGTTATGCTGCTTTTGAGTTTTTATCCCCTTCTCAAGAAATTATTTTCATCACCACTATTTGCTGAACATATGCACTGGATTTTACTGCATAATTGATTGTTTGCATAATCTGTCATTCAGAGCCATGTGACTGTAGATACTGAGTTTACATGTTTGTTTAGTACACAAGCTGAGTCATTACTATATTTGTGTTTTGCTAGCAGAGTAGCCCTCAACCATCTTACAGTGTAATATCACTTTTCTTTAACACTGACATCCCAGTTTAGGTTAACACGATTTGGTCTTTAGTACTATCGAGGTTGACTAAAATCAATATGAAATGGTGCTTACCTAGCTTTTATACCATATTTCATATAAGCTGTACTTTTTCTATCTAATATTCTCATGTAAGGTCTGTGAAATATTGGAAGTCTGGGGCTCTAAGGTTACTATTTTGATAGGACATGTAGTTGGCCAGTCATTTGTACTGTAAGACAGATATAGTCATTTTACTGTCATCAAGGTTGTATTCATACTTAACACACTGTTTCTATGAGCTAAGCTGAAAGAGGTGTATACATTATTATATTATTTGCCAGATGCAAATCTTTGCTATTTTTATTAAGTGAAGAATAGTGAGAACCAACCAAACTGAATCCCAGATCAGTTATTTTTCATACTTCATTTCTTGTTATGGCTCACTCACACTTTTGACGTTAAAGTAAGGTCTTTAGGATAAGTAGCTCATGACAACCATCATTTGGAAAGCAATATTTTTGAAAGTTAGTAACTGAGACAGATGAAGTCTGAAGTACACAGTATACTATCCCAGGGTCTCCCTGTGAGCCCCCCATACAGTGGTAATTCTAATAGAACATCTCAGTCATAAGACGACTCAGGAGGGGAAGGGGGAGAAATTGTGGGGGAGAATCCTGCCCACAAACCATATAGTCATCTTTCTCTCTGGTCTATTGTTTTCCTAGGGGCCTTGTGGAAACACAACTTATAAAATGTATTAAAACACTTTTATTCCGAATAATAAAATGAGTGTGCTCAGGCTAAAAATAAAATGTTTTGAAAATGTTCAGCCATACTTTTATGACCACTGACCGTTGAAGTGAAGAACATTTATTATCCTGTTACAATGGCACCTGTCAGTGGGGGGGGGGGTGGTATATTAGGCAGCAAGTGAACATTTTGTTCTCCCAAGTTGATGTGTTGAAGCAGGAAAAATGGGCAAGCGGAAGCGGCTTTTACAAGGGCCAACTTGTGATGACTTCTGATTGTGAAAACTGCAGCTCTTGTGGGGTGTTCCCGGTCTGCAGTAGTCAGTACCTAAAAAAAAAAAAAAAGGTCCAAGGAAGGACCAAAACCAGTGACCCGGCGACAGGGTCATGGCCAAGGCTCATTGATGCACATGGGTTGCGAAGGGTGGCCCGTTTGGTCCGATCCAACAGAAGAGCTACTGTAGCTCAAACTGCTAAAAAGGTTAATGCTGGTTCTGATAGAAAGGTGTCAGAACACACAGTGCATTGCAGTTTTAGGGTGCCCATGCTGTCACCATGTTATGGCTGATTGGTGTAATTGGCAGCTTTTAAAATCGAAAACAAAGGCACACTACAACTAAGGAGAAGTTCAGTAACACTTTTGTCCTTAGCAACAAAAGGCACATTAATGGAGAAGACAATTAGACCTGTGCTGAGTTCAGGCTATCTTCCATTTCCCTTCAGTCACCCTTCACACAACATGCACCCTTCACTGTTTGGCGCCATTCAGATCACAAACATTTGTGACTTCCCTGAAGAACCAGCTCTGTGTGCTTTGAATTTGAATCTACAAAGCAGTGAATTAGCATATTCCCTTATCTGTGCCTCATCCAGGCACCAGGAGTCCTTGTGAGAGCTGCCATAGAGGATTGATGATGGTCCTGCATGCCAAAACCGCTACCAGGAAGTTTACCTCAGTGTTGTGACCTCACAAATAGGGTCAACTTGTGTGGGTGTTGGGTTACTTGACTGCAAGAGCTCAGCTTCAGTGTTACAGCGACGAGGCTCATTAGCCCCAAGGTCCAGAGCGACCCTCAAGGATGATGGCTCTTCCAATAGGTGTCACTGTAGCACACAACACTCATTGGTCTCCACTACTGACCAGCCCATACACAGACTAAATAACCACATCATGAAGGGATATCATTAAGGCCTGTAGGCATGGCAGTACCCACCTCCAACTCTCCCTGCAGTGATTGAGGTCAGAGGAGACTAACATTGGTGTCCTGTCACCGGTGGTCTCCCTAACTGAATTTCCTATTCATCTCACACAGCCTTTCCCGTAATTATGTAAATCTGTTGACTGAATTTGGCGGCAATACGATACTCAGAAAGTGTAACAACACGTAATGAAATGGAAGAATCTGGTTTGAATTAGGGCTGCATTGGAATCAGACTGCACCACAGTGCACCACACCTGTATTACATTACCACAGTGTGGAGGAGACAAAAAGGAGGGGAGAGCAGAGAGAGTAAAAATATGTTAAATTAAGTGGAAGAACTTTTAGTATGCAATATTAAAACTGTTTTATTACACGCATTTTTGAAATGGCAGCAGAGACAGGAAGTACAAAGAATATTACATTTCACCTGTTAAGGAAATGCTTAAACATATAGCATGAACTATGCAGTCAGGCAGTTCCCATGGACACAAGTGTTGGGTTTACTTTGGTTCTTACATCTTAGTGATAAGGCTGCTGCTAAAGTCAATAACATAGTCAAACAACATAATCTTAAACATACTGCTCCATTATCTAATCATCTAGAGGTGTGGATATGTTTATGAAAGTGAAAGGCTTTAGGCCTTGCACATCTTGAGAGGACTCTGAAGGGCAATTAATGTCAAAGTTGCAATGAGTACAGTTTTCCTGGCCTTTAGCACAATATCATCTTGGAAATTTGGTAGGATAGTTGACCAGCAATTGTCACCAAATCTCAGGCTTTTAGTACTCCCATTCCAACCTGGTACAAAAACCAAAGTACATCTTTCCACTAGACATTTCATATGAGCTCCGCTCTAATTATCTTGCTCACGCGCTTGTGCAAGATCATTGTGAAAATTACGTAGTACGTGTTGTAGATCAGTTACATGCCTCTGTAAGCTACAGACCTTTAGATGATAGAGGCTGGTAAATTAATTATTAATTATTAACCTATGACTTTCATTCAACACAGAAACAATCCTGTTACATCTCTTCAAATAGCTGTTAACAGTTAGCTACATTTTAGTCATGCTAGTCCCTTTGAAGGTTTTTACTGTTGCTCATACACTTTCTTGTTTACATTGAGGGCTGCTCAGCAGAACAATGGGGTTTGATTACTACAACCTGAAAGTGTCCTTTTTATCTGTTTTCCAACCCCCACTAAAAGCTCATATCTAAAGATAATTTCGGTCTCTAAATGTTGTTATTATTTTTTTTTTTAACCCTCGACTGCTGACATCAGTTATTCTTTTTTATCACTTGTGTTGACACATTTCTGGAATTGACTGGAGCAGTTTATCAAACAGTCATCATTTCATATTGACATAAAATCTGATAATGACATGAAAGGCTTGATCCGGCTTCTGTCCAATCAGTGCAGAATACACATGTTTCTGGAATGAAAATCACTGGTGGACTCCGATGCTTAAGCACTATTATTTTTGTTTGTCTGAGATTTGAATTTGAAATTAATTTATGTTACAATCCTTTGTGCTTAAGGGTTCCTACACAGCGGCTTGTGTAAACTCCACACAAAGAAGAAGTAATAATGTGAGACTTTGTTGATTGCTCTTTTCTCTTTTTGTTTGAACTTTGGAGGTTACTTCCATAGCCATTATGTTGAAGTGTCAACATTTCAGTATGGTATTTTCTGACCATACATAGTCTAAATCTAATGTCACTAAGTGGAAACGTTAAGAAATAACAACTAGAATCTAGAACTACTCAAAATTTAGCATGGAAAATGCCTTTTTGCAAGTCATGTATGACATGGCAGGGATTCTTCACACTCTAAATATGTGGGAAGATATTTTCTGTGGTAAGCAAACGCCTGTGGTGTTTATGAATCCAGATTCCCAGTTTGGCTTAAAGACTGGATGATGATGACCGTGGCATGTATTCAAGGCCAGAAAATTGCTCCGAGTTTAAGGGAAGTGAATTTCTGTTGTGAATGAATTATATGACTCTAGCCAGACTCAAACAACTTTTCAGCCCTGCTTTGTATATTTATTGAGACACATGAAAGGCTTCAGTGATTAATCAAGTTGGATTTCATATTCCACACTGTACCACATGATTGTTGAGGTTTTGAGCCTCCATTGCACCATGTGCATCGTTATCCAATACAAAGCTGCAAATGTAAAATCTAACAGCCGGTCAGCAAATAGCTGTAACTATACATCCAATGGAAACAGCATGGAACAATATGAATTAACATATTCTCATATTCTTGTTTCCTGTAAAGCATCTTTACAATCATTCTTTCACTTCACGTCACAGCTTCCATCTGCAGTCATTTTGTCTCGGCCATTTTGTATGCTTCCTGGTCAACATTTCACTGTAATTTATTTAGTGGACAAGTGGAGGCTGTACAGAGGGAGTTTCATTATGGACCCACCATAAGCCAGATGGGTGGAATCATTGAAACACCGCACTGTAGCAAGTATAATCAACCATTTCAAATTCACCAGTGAGCTAGAAAGAGCTTCTCAGAGGGGGGGGATCCTGTGTAAGATAAATCAAATGAAGTTGAGAAAAAAACAGAATGCAAAATACATAGAAGAAAGTCCTGATGGCACCAGAAAGTAAAATCTTGTAATATTTCTACAGAGCCTTTTATATATAACAACTATAGACAACATTAGTGATTCCAGGAAGTCGTTGTCTCTGGGTTTTTTTTTTTTTTTTTTACCTTGAATTATCATCCCCAAACATTGCTGTTTGGCTACATGAGTCATGGTAAAAGTTTTAGTATTTTTGTAAGTTTTCAACCTTCATTTTGAGAAATAATGTTTCTGCAATTGCTTCCTGGCATTTCTGTTACAACTGCCAGGGAGAAGCCAGGGGCCAAACAAAGGGCAACCTTTTCTCACACTTTTTTTGTAAAGTTAAGGGGGCTTTTGGGGAGAACAAAACTGAATTTCTTAATGATACTTCCTTAAAGTCATGAATCAAAGCCAATTAAACTAATTATCTCCAATAGCCTACTCATTGTTTTGCAGTGTGTGGTTGTAAGGGTGCACCAGTTACTTTGAATGGCATATTTTTAAAAAATGTAGTGTTGTAGGTGGCTTGTTTGAGGTTAATTTTATACCAGTTTTAATATATGGAGAAATGGCGTGGCACAAGTAGTTTTTTTTTTGTTATTTTATTATGCTTTGTCCATTGATCATAGCTACAAACACTGCACAGTGGAGGTGTTAATGAGCAGGTGCGATGGTAACTACCACGTTTTCACTTTCTTTTCAGCAGAATGTTCAAAGTAATAGTAAAGCATTGTTCTGTTATATTGTAGGTTTGGGGTTAAAATAAATATACTGTATAACACAAAATCTTATGAGGTCTAGCTTTGCAGCTTGGCCACAAAAGATAACGCCAATGCTGCAATTCCTTTGGACGAGTAAAATTGTTTATTGAGCTGTCAAAACAATAGATCATTCGGAAATCTCTCTGTATGTAAATACAGTGTTCTAACGTTTGCACCATATCAGCCCACTGAGGTGAATGAGTTGTTTATTTCTTCAAAGCTGGACTGCAGCCTTCAAAAAGCTGGCAACAACAGATCTGTTGGCAAACTGAAAGAAAGATGGTGATCAAAAGGTCCTCCGCTTATGTGTGGCTCGCATAGCTGTAAAAAATAATTGGATCGACATGCCACTGTGTGAGTTGTATGAAAACCAAGAGACATAACGAGAGGATCACAAAAAACCACCAGCACACACGCATATACACAAATGTAATGACCATTAAAATGAGAATAGTATATAGTTGGCGCTTGCAGTCTAGTGTGAAGGAATCATCTGCAGGCAAATTCTTGGCCAGAGTTGATGACTCTTTGAGCTTAATCATGAACAAAACATGAACTTTGTGTGGGGCATGTGTCTTTTATGCACAAGCAAAATGGCTCAGAGGACTCCATATATGCCCAAAAGCTGTTCTCACAAGCCAAGCACCTGTTGGTTAGTGACCGTTTTATTGCATGTCTCACTTGAAGTGACATGTATTCAAATCTCTGAGGAATGGCCAATATACAAGACCACCAGTATCACTCCAAATGGAGGTGAATGCATTGTACATTAGCTAAAAGTACAGCACTTACACAGTTTTCACTATTTTATTGGATTCATAAGCATAATGTGTCAATGATTTTTTTAACTACAATAACTTGTGGTTGTTTTAACTACCTAAAAACTAGTTAGTTTACTGTGCAGTGTGATTGACCACATTGTTTGGCATATTGGTCACTCACACACTGTTAGCTTTAGCTTAATAATTAACAGCACACCATCATTTCTAGTGATCCTGGCAGGATCACTAGAAATGACAGGAAATGTTCTATTACACTCTAACTCTCTAAAATTAGTCAACACTCCTTCCTAATTTATTGCAGGATATTTTGCTACACCATAGTATCATTCAGGTCTTATTATAGTATTTGTTTTTACAGCATGTTTTTTTATTTACTGGTATGTAAGCTGCTCGTGATTCAGTCATATTAACCAGAAGAGGCACAGCCCTGAACTATTGTCAGTGGCAGGTTATCTCCAATAGCTCCAGTTCTCTACATATGAGATCTATGTATGGAGACCTAGTATCTGTGTCAACCTCATTGTTTCTGTTGAAATATCGAGTCCACAGTTTGACCACAGGGATGGTGGAACACCTGGTTAGCCCCTCTATAACAAGCTGTCATAGGACCTAATGAGCTCCCTGATTATCTTCCCAAGGGAGTAAAACGTATGTACTCTGCAAAGTAACCATTTCTATTTTTACCCCAGTGGACAAAAGCTTTCTGATTATAAATCACAGGGTAATTGTCTGTGATGCAGACCTTTAACCTCTTGACATAGAAACGCAATGCTCTTGATGAAAATATCCTGCATCCCACATTTCCTCAACTGCCCATCTCCAGTGACAATGGAAGACCACTCATCAAACTATACTAATAACATGCACTGGGTGAACTGTTGGGATGTTTGCACTGACATGCGGCTCCTACAGTGACCTCATAGCATAAAAACTGGGAGGGGGGAGGTCTGCTTTGTTACCTGGGCCACTCTCCTACACCACATCATCAGCAATCAGCTTCAAAATTCTCTGCAGTCCGCCCACATTCGTGGTCTGATCTGAGGGTGATTAGTACTGACAGACTCAGGGAAACCGTAAGACATGGCATAAGCCAGGCTGTGTTTGTTTAGCCGAGATCAGGGCAAACAAGCAGGTTTTGCCAAAAGATGGGTGGCATGACTGGTTCCCGCCAGCTCTAGTCAGTTGGAGTGTGTTTATGTGTGGTCATGGCCCCAGTGGATTGGCAGGCTGGGGCTGTATACACGGCCGCATTCTTTGGGATGTTACTTTATCTTTGAGATGGCTGAGGATGAGTCCCCAAATTCTCAGACGGGTCAGTTGCGTTCCTTCTCTAAACTCACACACACATACTCATACCAAACCTTGCAGTCATAGCAACTGATTACCCATATGCTGCAGAGTCTCCAAACCCTGTGTGGGGTTTGTTGAATAGGTAAACAGGGAAGGGAGTGTCCAGACACAAAGGTGTGAGCAGTGACAAGGAGACCTGGCCAGATCTGTTTCACTCCTGCCACCCCCCCCCCCAAAAAAAATCCTCTCGCCTTTCAGCCTTCCTCAATGGGCCCTGGGTATTTCTCACCATGATCTGGTTAGCCCCATTACAAAGAACCCCGTGGCCAGCTTGAAAGCACTCTTCCATGCACATACGCACAAGCACGCAAAGGACTCCACCAGCATTCATCACATGATATATGAAAAGGAAACTTGAAATGACAAGCTGTCTCAAGTGGACTGATTCTGAGCAATTTGTATGATTTGGTCTGGAGCTGTTGACATAGAAACACTCAAGGATTGTTTTTCGTTGCTGTGTTTGTATAAAACCTCTCGAAGATACTAATTTTACTTGGTTGTGGACTCAAATTTTCACTCCTGCTGTGTGCAACAGAATTTAATTTGTTGTGTTATACCTCATGTCAATTACAACACATTGCCTTAAATCAGTTACAACACACTTCCCAGACCAGTTTGGATTTACAGACCAGAATCTAAACCTTCACAGTCAGCTGTTTGTTTCCATCCTGCAGTCAAAGCTTTCATGG
Source organism: Gadopsis marmoratus (assembly GCA_036023855.1). Lineage (NCBI taxonomy): Eukaryota > Metazoa > Chordata > Actinopteri > Centrarchiformes > Percichthyidae > Gadopsis > Gadopsis marmoratus. Next base: position 5,502 of record JAVQJF010064968.1, on the reverse strand, counting down.
TGCCAACAATTGGAAATGGCACCCAGCTTCATGTCATTAAGCTGTCTCACACATTTCTTCCTCTTTTACAACATTCTCTGTTCTTTCCCTCCAGACAACACAGCCAGGTCACTAATGTTTTTCTGCTTATCTCGAGTGAGCAGAAAAGAAGGGAGGGGATTGATGTTTGCATATTTGACAGCCAGCATCCAGGATATATACCTTTTCCAGGATAAAGGCCATGAGTAACACACATATATACACATGCAGTTCACTCAGAGAAGAAATTTAATGTAGCTTCCACCAGGGAGGGCCAGACCAGTTTATGAATATTGATAGTTTGGCTGGCTGGGTAGTGCCGGGTCAGCTGTGGGGCTGCAGTAGTCAGTATTCCTGAATGCCTGAATGTGTTTAACCCATCTAATTACAAAGACAGTGTGAAGCAGCAGTCACCCAGTGACTGTGGTTGTGCACTGCTGCCAACCAGACACTTAGCTCAAGTTTTGTTGGTGCGAACTGGCAGAGATTTGGCAAAAGCCTGACTGAACATGCATGCAGGTAGAAGTCCTCTCTGTTGGCTTGGCCATATTCCTCACATGTGACATCCTCGTATTTTTAATCCCCCACAACCTGCTCCATAGTAATGAATTTCGCTCGGGGCATGCCAGTGATGTCACCCATCACTCATCCAGTTTATGTGTGCCGCACACTTGGCAAGATCTCTTCACATAAGGAAAACAATAGGAGGCACACATACAACTGCACACTCATGCTCTTTCTCTCTCCCACACACTCTCCAACATACAGGCGTGTAATTTGACAATAGGGCTCCTGTCAGACATGTGGTTTGGTTATTACACACACTTCAGAGCTCAAGCCAAATAATGGGACTTAATAGCATTTTGTTACGCTTTCTAACTGAGAATCAAAGAAAGCATACGGTATATACAACAAAGGCTGTTTAGCTTTGCTGAAGCCATAATATTTATTCTTTGCTCATATCTGATTCACGATTTCTGATTCATACTTTCTAGACCGTAACCTTGATATTTCCATGAGACTGGGATTTTCCTTTTTTTAGCATCTGGCCACTGAACAAGCAAGCCCCGCTGCCCGATGTTGCTAGGCTCTTTCTGTTTCTAAACTGGTGGTGTTATTGATTTTGGCCTCCTGTTTCAAACCCAATTCCGTTCAGCCGGCTCTGTGGACAGCGCAGCGCCGTCATTTGGTCAGATCTTGAGGTTTACTCTGAGCCATGAATGGATCTCTATGTTGCTCTCGTAGGTTTTGGACCATTCCATCACCAGATGGGTTTCGAGGTGACACCCCTTGTCCAACTCCCTCAATCTGAGCTTCTTTTGATAAAGACCTCCTCTGATACTGTCATGACTGTTGTTTCTATGAGTCCCCTGATGGACACGGACCATTTGAGGCCAGAACACACACATGCGCAACAATACAAGAACATGTGAACACTTTGGTAGATATCATACACATACCGTGCCATTCATACCATACAGTTTACACATTATCCTGGCAGTAGGATAATGGGATTTAGCCATTTTATGTTGAGTAGAAATTGACACACATGCACATGTGGCCTGTGTGCTCCTATGCCACTCCCCTTGCCATTAATCAAGCTTTACAAGAGACGCTATTTACTACAGCAGGGTTCTGAATCATCGGTTGCACAAAACACATTAAGTTTTCTCCTTAAGTATGACACTTAAGGCTTAATATCTCCTTAGCTGAGGAAAGGACAAACGTTAAGGCATTCACTGCATTGAAAGAGATTTTACAGTTTCCATGGAGACCGTTTATTTGCTTGCTCTCACACTTGTGAAGCCTGTTATTGCCTCACAAAGTTGGCCTACAGGTAGTGAAAAAACATTGCAGAAAGAAAGAACCATATTGGTCAGAGGAGGAAAAGATCATGCTTCTGGAGGAATATAACAGCAAACGAAGACAACGAATGTGGGAAAATAAAGTGTTTACATGATTACTCGCCTATTACTGACTGGATAGATCCTGTAGAATAAAACCATAGATCAATCATTAAGAGCACAGCTGTGGAAAGCAAAACTCGAGACAGAATTGACTGCTGGTCAAATCTATAGTTTAAAATCAATTGCTCATTGTTAAGTGTATCCATTGGATTCTCCTGTTTGTGAAACACACTTCTTGGTGTTAATTTTCTTCATTTATTGCCATAAACACAGCCATGTTGCTGTTACAACAGAGTCAGAGGTACCTGTTTAACTAACTTTAAGGGATTCCTTAAGTTGAAATCAAGATAAGGAGGAAACCTTAAATATATAAGTGAGTATTGTAAAGAAACCTTAAATTGGACATTAAGAAAAATCTTAACGCAAGGTGTTTTGTGCAATTGGCCCCAGATATTGATGTGTTTGGAAGGCTGCTGATACCCTGAAAAGCATTTGTCTCCTCCTAAACTCTCAAATGAAAGACAAGGAAACGTGATCTTTGCCCTCTGAGGCTCAAAGATTTATTTTTCTATAAGTTCTTTATTATCATGTCACTCATCCATTATGTGCTCGTGAAGAAGCAGCATGTTATCCTGAGTGAGTGGTGTGTCAGAGTCAGAGAGAGAGAGAGAGAAAATACTGCGAAAAAACAGCAGAGTGGTTGCCGTGGCACCCAAGTGGAAATGAAACAGATGGTGCCGGCAGTGTGTGTGACAGAGGGGGCTCGGAGATATACGGTGGACGTGCAGCATGATGCTCTTCTGCTGTTCAGTTATATAGGTTAAATAAACTCTCCGGAACTAGAGTTGGCTTGCTGTGCCATCGCTGAACTGTTAGAGGAGATATTTCTGGCACCAGAGCTGGAGTTTCAAGGTGGCCTTGTTGATTTTATTTTCACTGGATTTGATTCTATGATCGTGAAATAAAGCACTGTGGTATAAGGGAGGCCAAATTTAGATGAGAGTCTACTGAAGAGAGTGAGAGATCATGGGAGAATGTAATGGGGTTGCTAATGTGCTCTCTTTGTTCCGTTTCATCCAGATGTTTTAAAAGCAAGTTAGGTTTTTCTTGCCACACATATCTCATCCCCTTCTCTCCACACACCTTACATATTAGTGCAAATGCCTGTTATAAGGGAAGGATGCCCATTGTGTCAAGATGAGTAATAGTCTGATGGAGAGAATAGAAATGTGTCATGGTGAAAGAATGTAGACCTCTCCTGTAGGTGGTATTTCTTTCTTTTCCAAACGACATCCAAACATGTAAAATGTGCATACGTGTCTAAGAGATTCGCAGTAATGCTAGCCCCCCACACACTATATATAGGGTTTTAAGATATAACATGTGGTAGGTTGTTTAAGGTGAATGATACAAATTATGTTCCCTTATCTTGCAGCTGAGATATCAACATGGCTTGACCACTCCAGACCTGCAGCAGACACTACCCAACTTGAAGAACTTCCTGGAACATGGTCTGCTGGTCCGATGGTAAGAACCAGAAAGAAGCGAAAAAGATGGTGTATAAAAGTGACATATCTGTATTTACAGTGGATTTGCTTTAATGGAACACAAGGACCAATCACTCTTTGAAATAATCTGAATAGTTTAATGTATTCACCAGTAGATCATTTTAATTATGTCATTATATCATTTATTACAGTCTTTATTACCTTCATCAAAACAGAAGGTTTTCCTTGAAATTAATTATTTGAAATTCCAATTATAAGACAAACCACCCTTTTACTTTTTGAAAATAACTTTTTGAAGATTTTAAGTTCTCATCACAAAAAAGCCCTTTCCCTTGTAAACTGAAACATAAAATATGTCTGTTAAAGCATAACATAAATCCCACATTCATCTAGCTTGTGTTTCAGTTACAGCCTCACACACTCTCCTGTCAGGCTCTTGGAAACAGTCAGGATGATTTTCTCTGACAGTTATCTTTTTTTAGACTCCTCATGACATTCACTGTTAGTGGTAACTCTTGGCAGCTTGACAGATGATTCAGTTCCTAGTCTGTTTTTGCAGTAAAGGCCTTGGAAAATCCTGTATGTTAAACTGTGATTAACTAAGTGACACACTATAAACAGACTTGAAGAAACTTGCTAGCCTAGCAAAATTAAAGATACAAACAGCCCATAATGCAACACTCTATGTAGGAGCCAGTGTTATATTAAGTGCAAACTTGCTATTCATTCCACAACTGAATTTTACCATAAATACAGTTATGTCCATAAGTATTTGGACAGTGACACAAGTTTTGTACTTTTGCCTCTGTACACCATCACAATGGATTTGAAATGAAGCAATAAAGGTGTGATTGAAGTGTAGATTGAAGTGTAGACTTTCAGCTTTAATTCAAGGGTTTCGACAAAAATATTACATTAACCTTTTAGGAATTACAACCATTTTTATACATATTAGGTAAAAGTGCTATGTACCTCACCTTTGTAATGATGTACCACTTCTGCACATCATCAGTACTTCCACACTTTAAAAAAATGCAGTATTTGATGAGATTTGCAGCAGCCAGTTTGTCCCAGTGGAAATGGAATGCTTAGATCCCTGCCTCTCTCCTTCTACAGTCTTATGGCCTGTAAGTAACCCTTCACTAAAACCTGAGACTTGGTCTGTGTCAGACTTCAGCTCCACTGCCCTATAAAAGAGAAAGCTGTCTTTGATCTCCTCTCCCAGGGTCAGCAAAGGGGAAAATGTGTATTACACACATTAATTGAATAATCTTTTGTTTTGAAAGGAGAGAAGCCATGAAAAGCCTGAGCTCTCAAATCAGCCCTCCACCGCCCCCCTCCTTAATGGGAAGTGGAAGGGCCCAAAGATAGATGAGATGAAAGCATGGGCCCCCTAACCTTGGGGGGTGTGTGTGTACGTGCGCGTACATGCATGGACGTTTTTAAAGAAGTGGAGGTGGGAATTTAACAGTTACAAGTAGGCCTGCCACACTCCTGTACAACAACAAGACCACAGAAGTCATCAGTAGGGTGTACATATACTAAGGAACATTCCTTACCACAGTGGCCCAGGTTCGACTGCAGCCCAGGCCCTTTGCTGCATGTCATCCCCTCTCTCTTTCCTGCGTTTCCTGTCAGTGTAATCTAAAGTCTAAATCTAAAAAAAAAAAAATACATTCAGTCATCATGAGATAAATCACAAAGGTGCACCTTAAAGGAATACTTCCACATTGAGGGAAAATGCATATTTGCTTTCTTGCCAAGAGTTAGATGAGAAGATTTAAGATACTGCAATTTCTGTATGTTAAATATGAAGCAGCCAGTAGAAGATTAGTTTAGCTTAGCAGAAAGACTGGAAGCAGGGGAAACAACCTGGCCCAGCCCACCAGCACCACTAAAGCTCACTAATTAACACTCATATGAGGATAGATATGAGGTAAGCAGGTAGTGTTGCCTAAGGCTTCACACTGGTGGCATGACGGGGAATCGAACCCCTGGTATCCTGTACCAGAGTCGTTGGTTTTACCTATATACATGTGACTATACACCGATCAGCCATAACATTATGA